>PVHY01002872.1:79997-118108 GCA_004024945.1 Uropsilus gracilis | reverse complement strand
ATATGTGAAAGTAACGTGGCTGAAATAGAAACTGACCAAGTTCCCCCTGAACAAAATGGATCTAATTTTTAGTTAAGAAACTAAACAGACTAGTTATCAGTTTCTGTGTTTGACTCATCTTTATCCTAATAGTTCTTACACTTTATTGTGATAAATATTCAATGATTAAGATAACCTATTAAAGGTTAGTTTGTAATGTCACTTTAGCCATAAAAAAGTCTATCATTTTATTATTTTTTCAATCTTATTTGAACTTAACATATTATAATAATTATACTGGAATGGATGTAAAGGTACAAGATGATTATACATTGACAAAAGTAGCATTTTAGAAAAGAAGTAGATGCTATCAGGAAGTGACAAAATTCTATTGAGCTTCTCCAAAGTTGATATATATTTTTATAAGATATAGTATTTGTTACATACAATTCCTAGCTCTGCAGCATACTTTACAAATAATTTTTTTGCAAAGGAGAGATTTACATGTACATTAACTACTTGTTTTGGAGTCCAGTCTTTGTTTTCAGATTCCAGAAAAGACTTTTGTCAAGATTTCTTCTTCGCATTTTTATGGGAATTTTTGTCATCTTCACTTTCCTCTTTTTTTTAAAATTAGTACATATGTAGTGTACAAAAATGTAAACAAGTAGAAAACCATAAAAAATCATGAGTCTCATAATCAAGAGTAACCCATAGTCAATATTCTGATACTACTTTACTCCCAACTTCTTGAACCTATGTTTGTTTGCATATGCATTTCTTTGTATGTATTTTACCATATAGCATGTGAGTCTTCCATTTCTTTTTATTACCTTATAATCCTATTGTATTTTCTTGTCTTCCAAGATATTTTTTGTTGTAAACATAATGATTATCATTTATAAGTGGCTTAAATTTCTGATAGTTCCACAATGCTACACATTTATGATTTCTATCTTTTTTTTCTCTCAAATTAATGCTAACATAAATATCCAAAAGTTCTAGAGCATATAATTTTCTTTCAGAAAAAGAGCCTGGAGACAGTATCTATTGACATTTTATTTATATTATTTTAGCATATTTCTTTGTAGTGCATTAAGTGAGCATTTCTTAGTATGTAAATCAACTTATAATTCATAACTATTGAAATATAACCTTTATTTTACTATGTACAGTTTTTTTTGTAAAGAGTTATGAAACTGCCTGTAGTGCAAGTTTACTGTGTTCACGGATTATAGCTTAAGCATAATTCTTGAATGTATCAGAGTTAGGCAGCAGACACAAGTTCCTTTTTCACACTAACAAAAGAAGAGTTTTCATGTGTTTAAAATACAATCTAATTTATATGCTTATACCAGTTCTGAAGTTGATTAAAGTCTGCAGAGTGACTGGAAATTGCATGTAGTTCTCATTTTAGTTGACCTTTCATGTTAATTAGGACTTTTTTCACTTATTATTTTTGAGCAAAATGAATTTTCTTTGCCTAGTAAACTTTGTTCTTTTTTTGGGCTTCTTGTTTAATGAAATTTATCACATTGGATCACTTTTAATTTTCCTTAAATTTTTATGTAACAAATGAGAGCACTATGGTGAAACTGTAATTAACTTTAACTTAGCTTTAATTAGCTATTATTTACCAGGTACTATTCAGGCACATGGGATAAATTCATGAACAAAACAGGTAAAGTTTTTTGCCCTTAAGGAACATATGTTTTGATGGAAAGAAAGGTAACAAAATATTACAACAAAGCATATGGTATTTCTGTGTACTGTGGAGAACTGTAAAGAATTGAAGGACATAAAGGAGCAAGTCAAGGAGATGTCCAGGGTAAACACTTTCCATAGAGGGATTAGCAAGTTGGAAGTGCCTAAAGAGGTATCTCACCTAGAATTTTAGAATTGGTAGCAGAATTAGTTTATCTGAAGGAGAGTGAGTGGTTGGAGGGGTTGTGGAAGAAGGTAAAATGAGATTAGAAATTGTGATTGAAAAGTTCATTGAGTGGACTTAGAAGTTTTAAGTGAATTAACATGGTTTGACCTATCATCAGAGGATCAAAATCACTGTAGAATATGAATAGTCATGGGAGAGATTAGGCTAGTAACAGGGTCAGTTTGGAACTTGTGATAATCTAATGGAGAGAAGATTGTGATTTGGGACCAGGATATGACCACTGAAGTGATTTTACATTTGGGTTAATTGGATTGAATAAAAGTGTTTAGTCTGATCATTTGGATAGATGGAGTAAAGATTGATTCCTAGTTGGGTGGGTCTAGTGGTTAGAGTACTCCCCTATCTCCATTTTGACAATTCTTTGGAAGGAAGGAGTTTATTTAGTTAAGAAATGAACTAGGATAGAGATATGCTAATGAGGTATGAGAAGAACAGTAACAGATTGTAATGGGTTTTTAAATGTTTCTAGTTGTTATAGTAACAACCAGTTCAGATCTATAAGAGTAATGACAATGTTGGCACTTTAGTCAAAGCTTAAATAACTTACCTTACAATATTTTTATGACAATGTATGTAAAATTAACATATGCTAGCTAGCTGTCTAATTTGGATTAGAAATGCTTTGCAGTTAAGGCATTATTTCATGTGACTGATATTGAAGTAACCGTTTATTTTTACTAATTCCACATTTTAGCAGAGAGGCCAAACTCATTAAACAGATGTAAATAATAGAATGAATTGCCAAGATAATAAATGTGTGGGAAGAATTGAAGATAAAGAACCTTTTTGTTTTTGTTTTTGTTTTTGTTTTGAGTTTATTGATGATGGAGGTGGAAGGAGTGGTAGAATGTAGAAAATCATGATACAATTCATAAAGAAATCATAGTA
The DNA here is from genome assembly GCA_004024945.1 of Uropsilus gracilis. Classification (NCBI taxonomy): domain Eukaryota; kingdom Metazoa; phylum Chordata; class Mammalia; order Eulipotyphla; family Talpidae; genus Uropsilus; species Uropsilus gracilis. The sequence continues at coordinate 115,290 of PVHY01002872.1, read as the reverse complement.
TTTTTCCGTTCATTCAGTTTTAATTGAGTAAGTTATCTGATTATAATTGAGTTGTTTGTATTATGCTCTTGAAATGTTTTGCAGCAAATGAAATCCAAGAATTCAATTATACTGAAACAATAGTCACACAAGACATGGTAAAGTTATTGCCCATGCTTACAAAGGGCAAAGGGGGAAAATATTTATTGCCCATGCTTACAAAGGGCAAAGGGGGAAAATACTATTTGTATTTAGTAGTGTTTGTGCTATTGCTTGGAATTAAATATTGGAGATTATTTCTAAGGCAGACAAACCAGTTCAACAGTGGATTTTAAATAATAAATCAGGCAGGTAGTCTTTCATACTTATTCTCGTACTTAAAATAGTAAGTTAAACTTCCTTTTCATATGGTCAATTGATTTTTATGTAGAAGCAAAAGACTAACTCACAAAATGATTTTTCAGTGATAAGACTGAAAATTTGAATGTTTCAGTAATAATTTTGAATTTAAAATAAGGGATTTTTCTTTAGTGAAAAATTTTTATCAAAACTCCATTTAAGCAGATTTTAAGATGGAAAAATGCAGATTTGATATGATGAATTATCTTGATTTATAAAGGCACTGCTTCATGAATAATATTAGTGTGAAAAACTACTTAAGACCCTAAAGGCCTATAGAAGAAATATTTTATTTAGAAAAAAAAAAAAAACAAACTGGAGCAATAGCTTGGGGAAAACTGGGTTTTATTCCCTACTTTACTGTTAATTCTGTAGCTGTGAGCAACTAATTTAACCTTCCAAAACCTTTTCCTCATTTGGATAAAGAATGAATAATACTTTCCAGCTACATCAATAACAGAGATGCCCTGGTGGATGATGATGTTTGTTTAGTATATTAAGCTCCGTAGGTGGGAAGACAAGTACTACAATATGAACGAACACAAGCTGCTATCATTGAACTGCTTTTTAAAAAATGTTTATATTTTAAAATGTATTTATTTTGAGCATATTATGTGCAAGGAACCAAATGACGTGTTCTTCCTGGTAGAGTCTCAACCCTTGGAGTTCAGTTTCCATTATTGTTGTTTTCTGCCTGTTCAAAGCCTTGCTCTTAATCTTTTACAGGGAAATAACAGCAAATGTTCATTTGGAATGTAAATATGAGTGATGTAGTTTTAGAGGTATGCCTGAACATATAAAGCTTGTGTGTGTGCGTGTGTGCGTGCGTGCTATGGGAGGGACAGACTGCTTTGGGGAAGAGATTTTTGTTTTGAAGAAAAGCTCTAAATTTGTATTTCTTCCAAGCTGTTTGCTTTTCCCTCAGATTTGTCTTCTCTTTGCTTCTGTTTTATTATACTAAACTTTGTCCAGCTTTGATAATTTGTTCTTCTACAAGGCTTTCAGATTTTGAAGAAAGGAATTCTTGCTCCCAACTTTCTCTTTACCTTTCATCACCAGAAAAAAGTGCTGATTTCTGGTAGAGATTTCTTCAGGGTAGTCATGAAATCATCACCAGAAACATGGTGATATATGCCATATCATGTCTTTGCAAGAGAAGAGATATAAACTAAACAAACTTCAAAACATATAAAGCTTTTTTTCAATTTGCTGCATTTCCTATATCTATGCAGCTTTTCAATAAATGTTTCGGTATAGGAGAAAGTAATTTCTACAAATTTAAAACTACAACTTACTACTTTATAAATTCAATCTATTAAATTTAGTTCTTTGGAGATGGACTGCTGCTAAACTTAAAGATATTCTCTTTGAAAATCTTTTTAGGAAAAACAATAGTTTCCACTAACAGCATTTATTTCACATTTTAAAATATGTTTAGATTTATCAGATCATGATCTGTTATGATTTGAATTTTCTGTCTATATTGTGCTAAACTACTGAGATTTTAGTTAAAATAGGAACCTTTTTATTTTCTTTTTAGACTTATTAGCTGACCGTAAGTTTAGAGAAGAACTTACTTTCTAAAAATCATTATTATTGCTCTTGTGAAAACTGCATTTCATCTTCAGAAATGTAGAAGTATGAGATAATTCAGTGAAACTTTAGTTAAAATTGTGGGACAGTAAGGTGGTAAATCAGTATATAAATGTACTTTCAGTATAACTTTTCCCCTTGGTGAAATACCTACTGTACTTTAAAAGCAGAAAACTTGAGTTATGAAGTGGTAGTGAAGTTTAAATTGCATGCAAAGCTAACACTCTGTAAAAGAAAGTGAATTAAGTCAACTGTGCAGGTTAGTTTTTGTTGATTTTTTGTTCTTTGGGAAGGAAGTGAAAAATTTTATTTTTATATATTTTCTGAATAATGGAAAGATTTTCTAGTACCTGAATTTTAAAGGCTGTTACCATAGTCTATAATTTTACAGTACTTTGGAACGTGAGAGTACTTTAGAAAACTCAGCCAACTGCCTTACTTCACTGTATGAAGACCCAGTTTCTAAGAATCGGTAGTACTGTTTGGTGAAGAAAACAGAGCTATTTGAAGTCAGCTTAAAACTGGGGTGTCTGACTCTTCATGCTGGTGTTGTGACCCTAAAGAGTTAAGAAAAGTGACTTATGACTCAGTACTCCTTATGCCAGTTGAGTAGCGGTCAGTAGTACTTTGTGTTAAAAATAAATTGGAAGTAACTTGAAAAGAATGATAAGGTCTCTTTGGGGAAAATTAAGATTACTCAAAGGAAGCTGCAGCTAGTCAGAGGAAGCAAACATTAAAAGACAGGATCTTGCTCATTTGCCTTGTCACAAATTTGTTTGCATTATCTATATATACATATTTTTAACAGAGGGCTTAATATTCAAGCACTTCCTCCCTTTAGTAGAGATGCTCTTAAATTAGTTGATTTTGTTTTGTTTGTTTAAATAATGTAAGTGTGGCTTATGATCCTGTCCCTTCTTTATTCAGATTCTAATTCACTTTATTTTCTCTGCTATCACCCTAATTCAGTTATTTTCTCCCTCAATCTCTGCTTCCTATTTTTCCCACCTACCCACATTGCCTTCCCATTCCACTTCTACATTTCAGTAAAGTCAGTTTTATAAATTCCTGACATCTGTAGATTTAGGCCCAGTGACTTGTAAATTAAGCTCGGTAGTTCTAGAATGTGATGACATCTAAGCGTTTTGTATTACTTTTAATTTTGCAAATGGGGAAAAGGTATATATGCATATTAGAGAGTCAAATTGCAAAAATTAGATACTGAATTAGCTTCATTTAATTGCGTTATAAAATTGTACTAGCTTTGTAACTCATTAAAATGAGACTATTTCTCCCCCCAAGGTTCTCTCAAACTCTCAAGTAAGACATTACTCATTACTTTGTATTTTTAATAGTAGTTAATGGTTTCCATTTTAGCACGGCTATTATGTGCTCAGAGACTTGTGTTTGATACAGGACCTAATATTAATGAGACCCAAGTTAGGGGTTTGATTTAGATATGAAACAACTTGGGGGGGGGGGGACACGATTGCCTTACTACTGTATTTTAATATGGGCATTCTGTCAATACTTAATTCAGAAATTCAGCAAAGGGAGGCAGATCTCACACCAGGCTGCCTATACCCTATAGAGAACTTTAAAAAACAATCTTTGTTGAGCTCATCTGAATTCAGTTAAATTCCATACTCCAGGGAAAGGATCAGAATGTTGGTAATTTTAAAGATACCCTCAGGTGTGTCAAAGTGAAGAATCTTGGATGCAATATGAGAATCACTGAATTGAGCAAAGTTGGGTCTGGGGACTTGACTACTTTGGCCCTGAATGTGTGTTCTATTGGATGGTTTTATAGATCTCTAAAATTCTAGAATCTGTGGTGCTGATAATCTCTTTAAGTATATGTTTTTAAGCTTGACAGAATTAAATGGTGCAAGATTGTGGAGATCCCTGGATAGTTCACTACCATCTATTGCCAGTGTTGGAAAATCAACATATGGTGGAATTGTATTTAATTTATTATATGGCACAAATATTAATTAAGGGACTACTATGTGCCAGGCACAGGCACAAGGTTAAAAAATTAACAATGGTAGAATATTTTTTCCCTGTGAGGAAGAAGCCTCTAGAGGACTAACATGGAGTAGTTGCAGCACGACTGGCTCCTCTTCCTCCATGTTGGAGCATGTGTGTGTGTGTGTGTGATAAGTAGGTGGCGTTTAGTTAAAAGCCCATTTCTGTGAAGATGCCTATATGCTAACACCAAGTCATCTTCTCAATTTACGATAGTTAAGAGGAAGTGCTGTGAGGGGTAGGAAGGAAATGACAAAATGAAGGAAGCAGCAGATCCACATTTGTTGTTTCACATGCTTGGTCCTTGAATCTGAAAGTGGCAAATTGCCACCACCATTTTAATTCACTCTCTTTCCTCTACTATGAACCCAAATTCTTGGTTTGATAAAATTTAAATACATGAGTTATGAGTTTTCTGTATATACATGTGATGTATTGTTGCTAGAAAGCTACACAGTTTGATAAAATTTAAGTACATGAGTTATGAATTTTCTGTATATATGTATTAGGTGTTGCTATAAAGCTACACAGTGGTGTGGGCATAAAGTTCTGGGGTCAGATGAATCAAGCTCATTTCTCAACTTTGTTTCCTCTAGTGAATAAACTATCCTAAACTTTTATTAAATCTTCACTATTTACCTGGAAAGTTGATTAAAATTGATAAAGTAACATTTGCTTCATAGTGGTTATAATGCAAGTTTGACATGAAAGCCATTAACTCAGAACCTTGTATACATAGGTGCTTTTTGAACAGAGATGTTATCATGGAAAGGAATAGTAAGTTCTATTTCCTATTCAAAATAGGGAAATTAGAAGATCTCGGATATACCACAACAGAAGGAGTGTGAAATAAGTTTGTAAGTCCTTTTATTATTCAATGTTTAGGCATTTTAACTAAACTGGTAGTATGAACTAGAATTGGTTTGGTTAACTAAAATGTTTTGCTTAAATGACTCAAATATTTTCCACTAAGAGATTCAAGTTTTCTTTCTAAAAGTATGTTTTCATAACTACAACTTAGCAACTGGTCAGAGTGAGACCATACTCCCAGAAACAACTAAAGTTCATTTCACATCTATGCTTCTCTGTTTAGGTTGGATTTTTCAGCTTGACCTCTATACAAATGGGATTTTCTGAGGTTAGGGCTAGTTCATCAGGAGTGCTCTATGGAAATGCTTATGTCTTCTCATCAGTTAGCTCATTTCTTGTGATTGATTTGAAAGTGGAGAAATCTCATGATTCAGTTCTTATACAGTGCTTGCAAAAGAAACACTGGGAAAACACTGCTCTTGTGACTTGGATGACCAGTATCACGGTTTTGGAACTGACGACTTACTGGGAGTGGTCAAGAATGATACAACATTTGGATATCAAACCTGATTAGGTTTTGAACCATTCTCATCAAATTTTTCCTGCTTTTGATTTAACTTAAGTATTATATAAATCTTGGAAAACATTCAGTCTTCAAACTAGAGAAGGTAGCAGTTCTCATTCATCTGAAAAACTGATACTGACAAATTAAATGGCAAAACCAGTGCTATCAGTAGCAGAAGCTCTGACAGCTGTGACTAGTAGCCATGGCCCATTAAGGTCCTTGGGGCTTGTGAGTGTGAATGCTCACTGGTTAGAGGAAATGCACCTTTACTTCAGGTCAGTTGTGAAAGGCTTTGGAAGAACCTTTATAATCTAATTTTGATCCCCTGCGATTATTTTCATTTTGGCATTACATTTGTTCTTAGCTAAATATGACCTCAATTTTCCTTTCACCTCTTACCCCCTATTCAAATGAAAAAAAATTCTCAAATGACATATTTGGTCCTTAAACTTTAAACCCAGAAATGACTGTTAAGCTAAGTATCTCTGATTGTTTATAACTCTGGAAATTTAGATAAGACTTTCAGGACAGGGAAAATTCAGCATGTGTATTATCCTCTGATTAGTGCTTGAATTTGGCCTATGATGGCTGCGAGGTTTTATTTTTTGTTGTTTACCATGTATGACATTGTGCTAGGTTCTATAGGACAGTTCCAAGAAATTAGACTTTAGTCACACACTGTTCCTAGACAAGTAGGCCATTTTCAAAGTGTATTTAGTGGCCACACACTGTTCACTGGACAAGTAGGCCATTTTCAAAGTGTATTTAGTGCAGGCATGTACAAATATAGTATATTTGCAACAACCTGTTCTCAAAATTTCCTCTAAAAATATAGATATGTAGCTCATGACAATCACACCATGACTACGAAATGTTCAAATCATTGCAAGATAACTCACTATCATGCATGTCATCTAAAATAAAAAAATATTGAATAGTCTTTCTTAGGAGGTTGTTAGTTTAATTTGTTTTGAAGAAGTCAGTGACCATTATGAACTATTCGTACAGCTTACTTAGTAATGCTTCACATGCCTTTTCAAATGCTGTTAATAATCTATTAAGATGTGAGAAATATTTATGATGATAAACTGAACCTTTTTTAATGCAGGTTACATATCAATTATACATTTCTAATGTTAAGCTTTTATAAAAGTTATTCTGCTTATATGTGTTGAATTCAATGAAAGAAATGAAAACTTCTTTCTATAACTACTTGGCAAGTTTATTTATGGATCATTTGCTCCATATAATAGGCTAGGAAATAAAATATAATCGCTAAGTGTCATTTGCTTCTAATAGTACATAAAAATTTGAAATTTAAAATTGAAAACATCCCAGAAAAATTAAGCCTTGAACAAAGCCATCATGACTCAGAATCACAGTATGTTAGAATTTTATTGATTGAATAGTTGAAAGAACTACCAGAATTCCTATAAACTACTAATTATGAAAACATTTAAAGTAATTAAAATGATTCCTTATAGTTAGATACTTAATACTTAGACATGTTTATTTCATATAGTTAATGATTCTCAGTTTACTTTGATTCTTAAGTGAAAGAAAGCAGTGAAAGGAACAATGAGTGACCCAAGTTTCATTTCCAGTATTTCAAAAAATATATTTGCCGTTGTAAATTCACTCATTCTATCTCAAGCATAAGAAATTGTCTTTATGTTGAAATTTGTATCTAGAATTGTGGCATAAGTTTTTTCATGATATGCAGAAGCTCTAAATTGACAGTGTTTGTATATTTGAAAACAAATTAGTGCAGTGATATTTTGTTGAAAATCAGTTCAGACTGATTTTGTTTGTGAAGGCTATGTAGTAATAGTGCCATCCAACCCTGCTTAGTTTCAAGACTGTTAATTTTGCAAATGTTTATCTGAAAGTCAATTTTAATCTTATCAATACAGAAATCAAAGTTAAAGAGGATGACATGGTTCCCTGGATTATAAACATTGGAGAATTAACATAGGAGTTGTGCCAAGGAAAGTGGAAGATGTCAAAGAATGGATTTTGAGATGGGTTTATGACTGCAGTGTGCATATGAGGTTAATACACTTTAGATGTGTTCTCAAATGCTAATTAATGATGTACTTTGGCATTATGTAATAGTAGCTGTCATCACTTATCAGCATTCTAAGACTACACTTTTTGACTGTGATTGATGAATTTCAAGATGATGTTGAAAGGCCAAAGCTTTAGAGACTGTCTATACCATTTACTGGCCTGTGACTACAAGAGTATTACTATCACATCTAAAATATAGATATTAAATGAAAATTAACTTAAATAATATATGTCATCGTTTAGTTCTCTGACCTTTAAACATATTAGGAGATTAGTGTAGCTTGTTTTTCTGATGGTAAAGAGAAGAAGCCTTGGAAAGAAAGAGGGCTTTATTTCTTAAACACTCTTTGATTTATGTTAAAATGATGTCATTACAGTATTTTCTCTTCAATATTTTCTATTTTCCCCTTCCTCTTTTTTAACATTTCTGTCTCAAATGATCACATCTTAAATGCTTTTTTCTTTCGAAAAACTATAGAGTCTTGAGCAATAAGAATGCAAGCTTGTTGTATGGAAGAGAAATAAGAAACCTTCATTCGGACACACATATATATATATGTAAGGTCTTCTGACTTGAATCACTTAGCACAGGGAATTAAACTACAGGACTAGAAACCATCTGTGAAAGTGATCACCTTCCTTTGATTCCAGACTAGAGGAAAACACAAGCTGAGCAATCACTGAAATGGAACTCTGTAGCCTATTGCACAATCTTCACTTCTCACTTGAGATAGTAGGCAGACCCTAGCCACAAATGTATTACAGATGTTTTGCTGAACTATATACACAAAAGAAAAATCTCTCTCTCTCTCTCTCTCTCTCTCTCTCTCTCTCTCTCTCTCTCTCTCTCTCTCTATCTACCTACCTGTCTACCTATCTATCTATCATCTCTCTATCTATTTTTGAGACTAGGTCTCACTATGTTACCTGAGGTAGTCCTGATTCCATGGACTCAAGCGATCCCCAGTCTCAGCCTCCCAGATAGCTGGGAATACAGGTACCCGCCATCGCACCCAGCAGCTTTTTTGAGAACCAGGTCTCCCTATGTTGCCTGGGGTACTCTCGAACCCACAAACTTAAGTGATTCTGTCCTCTTGCCTCCCAGAATTTTGATTTTCAGATTACTATTAAAGATGTATTCTGAGGGAAAATTGAATTATATCAGTATAGATAATAACAATTGATTGTATTTCAAATTACAAAATACTATCTTTTCAATATGAATACAGTGAAAACATTAAATTTATAGGGTAAGAATACTAGGGAAATTTAAAACAGAATTATTGCAACAATTGAAACGTAATTCGTAAATATTTGATCATGACTACAATATACAATATATTCATTAGGCACAAAATGCAAACACAAAATACATGAAATAATATCATGTGACTATCAAATAGGAAAAAAGAAACCTTTTAAAATAGACTTTCTTATTTGATAAAACTCCAAAGTTCAGCAAAGCAGTAATTTTTCTAGCATTATGTGAACCAAATTGTCTAAAACTTCCTTTGAATTATCTGCCATTTGTCTTTGTAGACTCCCAGGTCTAGAAAGGGTATAGTGTGTTCTGTTTCTCAATGTGTGACCTAAGGGCCCTCTACATCAGAATTTCTGTGGGTACTTATTTTAAAAGGAAGGCTTCAGGAATGAGAACTCAAAATGTAACCAGAAGTTGTTCTTCTTAATGAGAAATTATTGCACTGTGTGGTTACTCTGGAATAGAATCCTATGCCAAATCTGAGCGCCAGTACCCACAAGGAGGCTGTTTCTGAAAGAATGCAAGGACAAATAGGGTATTATCTGCATTGTACATCTTTTTTAACTAGCTCACATGTTGGAAACTATGAGCATAGGTTAACTTGTATTCACCTGTATAGCAATCTCTCCATCTTTGTACTTCTACCTTCAATTCTGAATCATCTATTATAATTTCAGGAACTATTCTTCCAATCTCAAATATATTGTTGCATACTACCAGCTGCTGCCTGCAGATATTTAAAAATCAAAACAAGTACCTCATTTCTTATTTTCTTTCTGCCTACCCATGTGTTGAGATAATGCACTGGATATTTTTGTTGCTCAGTTGAGCAAGAGTTCTGTTTGCATGATTTATCAGGATAATTATTTGCTTTGAAACAGCACATTTAGAAGACATCTCACTTTCAGGCAGTCTGCAGTTGAAGACAGAACTTTATCATTGAACTATTTCATTGTCCAGTAAAAATTTTTGGTAGATTAAAACTTTGAGTCTTTGGAAAAGGTCTCAAAACTGTGTTTAATATACCTTCTTTCATCTCCTCATTTGACTAGGTTTATCATTTGACTGAAAATTTCTATCTGGTTGGAGCAGTAATTTCTTTTAAAATTAAAAAAAAATTGATTTTATCTCTCTATATATTTACATTATTGTATACCCCAAAGTTATTTTCATTCAGGGATATATAGCTGAGTTGTTCCCAGCAGGTAGCAGGTATTGACCTTTTCAAGGGCCATAGAAGCCATGAGCCATGGTGCATCCAGAGGAAAGGTCAGCTTGACACAATGGTATAGTGAGTACCTCCTACCCTCAGTTTACGATGTCTGATGGTAGGCTCTGTATGATTGTGCCCTCTCCATCAGGACTAGGGACTATTTGGTAAATACTGGTTATTATGGGTCAAGTAGAGTTTGATCTCCACTTTATCACAACTGCTTAGAATTTCATTTAGCTGCTCTTAACCACTTTCAGCTGGAATAAAAATTCTGTTTTTCATGTATTTGAGTAATAAAAGTTATAAAAACATATTAAATTTAACTTTGAGATAAGTTATAAAATTATAATTGTTACAGTCTCTTTTAGTGGAACCTTTGTAATCACATATTTCACAGAAGTTTGATAAAGTGAGTAGGCCTGAGAAAGTGAAGTGATTGAATGGAGTAATAGCTTTATAACATCACTGCTAGCTATTGCTAAAATATATCAGTGTTCTAGCTACTCATAAATGTGATGTTGTATCTTAAATTTTTAGAAAGGAATGCACTAATAAATGTTTACTGGCAAGTTAGTCAGATATAAGCAATAATTATAAGACAGTGCCAGTATATTAACAATAATATGATAATTGTTGTCAAGTGTTTGAAGTGGAAATATTGTATTACTTTACTAATATTTGAAAAAATGCAGTTACTTTCAAATATTTATGATCATTATTAATATTTACAATTATTATCAATATTATTATTAATATCATTAATATTTATGATTATTAAGTATGAATGTAATTATTCATATGAGTGTGATTATTTATAATTATTTGGGTGATAGTGTTCTTATCTTTTGGTTACAGATAGCTAGTTTTTCTATTAATATAAATAGAGTGAGACTGGGAACAGTGTGTGCTGTAACATTGACCAGAAATGCTGCATTCTTAATACACTGGAACTAGGTCTTTGGGAACTTTGAGTCCTTACCTATATCCTGTAAAATAGGTCTCTTCTTTATAATTCAATTTATTCTTGTCTTTGTTGTCAAAGAAAGTGACAACTTCCTAGATTATGTTAAACAACTTGTATAAGGCAGATGGAATGAGAGGTCCATGAATTCTCTTTACTTTTGTGATATTGTATGGAACTTTCAAAATGTGTGTCCTGATTACTGGCAAGTGAAATAGTTTCTAAATTACAACTACAACAAATGAATATGCTTAAAACTTAGATTTAATCATAGAAGTTAATTGGTATTACCCTATTCTCTAATTAAAAATATAACAAAAAATATGAATGATGAAAAACTTTGTTTCCTGCTTTTTGCTTGCAATTGATCTTATGGACAACACTTTCTGGTCCTATCTCATTGTGTCCAGAAATTTTAAACCTTCCAAATCATAAAGGCCTACTTCACTGTGAAGTTGTACCCAGGTGTAAAGTAGTGAGATTCAAATTTTACTGCTTCAAATCTGATTTTGGTTATCTGCATGATGTAGAATAATTTGAAGTATACCTATGATCCATTCTACCTTAAAGGAGATCTAAACTAGAAATAAAGATTTATGCATTGTGAACATAGGTTGATGACTGAAGTCATGGAAGTGGAAGATTGGTCATGCAATAATATATTTTGTGGACATGAAGAAAGAACAAACTTCAAACTAAAATCATTAATTGAGGGATTAGAGAAGAGGAAGCTGAAGAAAATTGAGGAGAGACATGAGATATGTAGCAAATAATAATAATAATAATAGTGTTATGGAAGTACATGGGAGGGAGAGTTTCAAGATGGCAGAAAGGAGATTAAAGAATCATTGATTGCTATGAAAAGATATGCTAATAGGAGAAATCATAGTTTCATAATTAAGTATTCATTAATGATCTTGGTGGAACTAGTTTCACACACAGAAGGTGTAAGAGCAAGTAAGCTTGCTTGCAGTTGAGGAACTCCATTGATTATGCCTTCCACAAGTTTGTGTGGAAGACTGAGAGACAACAGATGGGAATGTGGATTTGAATGATGGCTTGTAATTGGTAAGATAGAGGAAAATGTATGTAGTGTCTAGATCACTAAAGAGAGAGACTGAGACAGGAGAAAGTAGATATAACTGATGAAGCCTTGACAAGAATGGAATGAAATATTATATAGAGGGTGAAGGTTTCAACCTAGACTAGAATGTATACCACTTATGGCTTAGCCATTTCTTTACTTGGTAAGTCAAATATATTGTGTGGGCTGGCTTTATATTTACTTACTTTACACCTAGCTGTTTACCTTTTAGTTGGGTTACTGATTTTTAGCAACTTCAGAAAAGGACAGTTTGAGAATGACTAGATCATCAGTCTTTAGACTGCACAGAGCAACATGTTCAAATTATGAAATTGAAGTAGGAAAAGTATGTGTAGAAAAATTGGATAATCTGGCAAAATATTTTTAAAATATTTTTTACTTTTATCTCTGCCTTTCTAAATATGATGGATTGTGGCTAAGTAAAGTGATTTCAAAAACTTTTTCTAGATAAGAAAAAGAAAGCGAAAGACAAACTTAATATCAGATCTTCAGTAATTTGATTCTACTATTAAAATTTCAAGTAATTTGGAAATCAAGTTAAATTAGAAACATTTTTTTCTAAGTTTTGGTAGAACATTTGTTAAGCACCTTCAGGCTGTACTTTCCAACTTTGGACATGGTATAATATACTGAATTCAACTGTTGTAGGAAAACTTTCATCTCCACACTGTTATACTCAGACTGTAAAGAATAATAGAGAGAGTTTTAGTGTTCTCTCTCTCTCCCTCTCTTCCCCGCTCCCCTTCCCTCTCCCCCCACCTTGTGTATTAGTTCCTTGTCCCAGAACAAAAGTTATGCTGATATCTAAAAGAGAAAGAGATTATTTGAACAGCCTATGGTGATATTGTTAATATACCTTTAGGAATTTTAAAGTTAGTTTTTAATCATAGGAGAAAAAGCTTTTTATTACTGGAACAATTTTGTTGTCTCCATTAAGGTAGAGGTTAAGTTCATTAAAGCATCTACTATGCTATATTTAGTTGCTTAGTATTCCTTAAATATCTGGTAGTGAAATAACTATATATATATATATTTGCAACATGTTGTTTAGACCATAATATTTCAGACTGATCTTGAGTCCAGGGCTAACTATCAGATATCAAAGCTTGTGATTGGAGATCAATCTACAAAAAATGACATGGACTTGTATTTGCACTCTGTCTGTTATTAGCTGTGTTAGCTTAAGAAAGATAGTTTAAATCTCTAGTCAATATATTCCCTGGATGATAGGAAATAATAGGACCCTCACACAATCATAAAAATCAGTGCTTACATAATTCTCAGCACATTTCCCCTTCCCTTTCTAGTACTTAGTCAAATTCTTACTGCCAGTTGTATTGATTCCTGTGTTGGGTAATAAAGGGAAATTGAATAAAATATATAGCATATTCATAACAGATTATGTAAATAAATACAAATTATAAGAATGAATGATCCAGACATTTAATTTAATGAATGGTCCAGAAATATATTAGCATAAATATGAAAGATAATTATATTAAAATATAAAGTTATTATCTCTGATTAGTGTGTTTATGAGTACTTTTTATTGTCTTTGAGTTTTTTATTTTCACATTTTCTATAAAGAATATGTAATACTTGTGTAAAATTTATAGAATTGAATTTTGAAATAATAGAGAACTTCTAAATAAGACATATTTGAAAATTAAGTGCAAAGTTAACAAGATTAGAAGATGGGAATTTTTTCCCTTCTGAGAAACTAAAGTAATTTCTAGATTTAATTAATGAACATAGTAATTAACTGGACAATTTTAACAGATTTTTACATACTGGGATAAGGTTATTTTGCTGCCCTGAATCATACTTTTGAGATGGCTCATCTTAATGTCAGTGGCTTTCTGTTTAAAGAGTGAAAACCTGCATTTTATCATGGATTTCTAGAGGATTTTTGTTTCTTTTCTAACAGTAGTAATTACGAGACTACAGAATTTATGTAATGTTCTCTCAGTAGAGTTTACATGATTATTAACAGCAGTATGACTTTATTTTCATGTTTGTATGTCCATGTTAGTTATGATAGTCTATATTCATTGGAAACACTCATCATACTTTATTCAAGTAGGAGGACGAAAAGGATAGCATTAAGGAAATTTTTGATAAGGAGGTCAGCATGTAGTATGATCATATGTTATTTGATATGTGGAACCAAGTGCAAGTAGTTCTTGCTTGACCTACTGTTTATCTCTGTTCCAACACATCCAGTTTAAATTTCATTTACCATGTAACTGTGAGTGAATACATAAGCACAAATTTTATTGCTAAGTATTCAGCCCACAAAGTCACTACAAAAACAAGAGAATTGCATCATGATTAGTTACCAATCACATCACTTCTTTCAAAGTCTGTTGCTGAATGACTGCATCTGTCATTTAGTTCAAGCAGATAGTAAACATGTAGCTCTGTTGCCTTCTCTCCCTTTGGTAAACCAGTATGCCATTGTGTAAAAATGGATAATTTTAAGAGGAAATTGAATGATAAAGTACAGCAAAGATACAAAAAAAATTGATAATTTTGGATATCAAGTTTGAATAAAATCTAGTGGAAATTATATAATAAATTGATAACTGAGGGAGGGTTGACCTTCCTGCTATTCTGGAAACTTGTAGCCATAGAAACTTAGTGAGGATGCAACTATGGCCATAATTGAGGAAGGTGGTTGTGACTAAAAGGAGTCAACAGTGGTAAAATATTGGTTAAGTCAACACTGGTAAAATATTCACATAAAGGAAAATTTTGAGCTATTCAAAATATTAAAGAGTGCAAAGGGTAAAGTATTGAAAGCTAGTCCAGGTTTAGAAAGGAGTACGATACTTTGACATGTATAAAGTAGCTGCTAGTTCCATGTTGTAAGTTTTATGAAGAAAAGAATGCAAGTGCTATTCAAACTACTTTTGTTAATTCTTACATCCATTTTCTACTTTTGAGAAAACTATAAGTTCACTTGGAATTTTCAGAAGTAATGCAGAGAGCTCGATGTATCCTTTATCTTGAAGGATATCTAAGAGAATACCACCGGTATTTTATGTAACTATACTACAATACTGATTATGGAAGCTCTTATTGCTACAACCTGATCATACTCATATTTCAGTAGTTTTATTTGTACTCCTGCTCCTATGCAGGTTTGTGTTTGTATTAATTTCTATGTAATTTTATCATGTGTTGATTGATCTAATCATGGCAATGGTGAAGATATTGAACAGTTGGGTCACCAGAGTCCTTCGAAGTATGCTTTTATAATCACACCACTGCTCCCTGCTTCTTCACTATCCATTAGGAACTACTAATTGTTTCTCATTTATAGAAATTGTGTCCTTTTACTGTAGTAGAAATGAAATGTGTGAGTGTTAGTATTCTTTTTGTGTATAGTATGTACCTTTTAGTTGAACTTTTCTTTCCACTCTGCATAATTATCTTGAGATACATGAACATTGTTCAGTGTATCAATTGTGTCCTTTTAATTGTTTAATAGTGTATCATAGTATATAAGCACTAGTGCTTATTTAACCATTCTCATTATGGGTCATTTTTTTTCAAATGTTAGCAATGAAATTGCTATGAACATCTGTCCATATTTTTTATACATAATTTTATTTATTTATATATATTTCACATCTTTGCATTCACCATGCTTCTCCTACCAACTCCCCTTCCTGACCACACCCCCCCCCTCCTCCACCCCCAGTTGTGTACTTTAGTTTGGTTGTTAGTTTCAACTTTTTCCTCCTGGCCTTTTGTTTTTCCTATATCCCATATATTAGTGAAACCATTTGGTTTCTGTCTTTCTCTTTTTCTGCCCCTATTTTTGTGAGAACATAATTTTTTTTGGATAAATGTTCAACAGTGCATTTGGTCTATAGAACAGCAAATGAACATTTAATTTTATTACAAAGTGATTGAGCCAGTGAATATTCCTATCAAAAGTTATGTTAGTGATTCATTTTCTCAGCATCCATGTCAGCATTGGTATTAGCACTATTTTATTTAATAATGCATATTTTTATTGAATAAGTTTTGCTTACATTTACCTTTTGAGTATTCCTTCCCTCTCACCCATCCCACCCCCCTGTTCTCTACGTCTCTTCTTTCACTGCCATTTATTGTTTAATTTTTAGTCCCTTGAGTTCTTCCTCTTCTTTCCTGTAGCAATGTCCTTTTGTCTAGTGTGGTTATGGTTTCCTGGGACACAGTGACCTGTACTTAGTTTTCTAAGTGTCTTTTTGCTGCTGGCTGCCAGTTCACACGTGATTGTGTTCTTTCAGTGCCTCCTCCTTCTTTCTGGTTAGTTGCTCCAGCCCATCTTCTGTCATATTTTGCTCCTTTGTTTTGTAGTTCTGGTTGCTGGCATTGGGAATGTTTCTCCTGGCCAAGTTTGTGCACCAATTTTTTTGATCGAGATAGGCCCTGGCACATGGTTGGTCTGGTTTGTCGTGGGACCACTGCCTGTCTCTGTGACTTTCCTCAACCCCTAAAGTGGGAGGGTCCTTTGATCATGCTGAAGGCATCTCTGAATGGGAAATTCCATTTCCATCATTGCAGATCACAATGGTTGTATTTCTGAGGTAGTTTGTCTCTATAATTAGTCTTATAGTCCTGTGTCCCATGAGTCTGACATGTTCGTTGTTCCGGAATACTTCTTTGTTTTTCACCTCTGTATTCAGGTGCAACTGTCGTTAAATCATTTAGTTTAACGACATTAAATCATTTAGTTTAGTTTAGATTTAGTTGCTTCTGGTGAGGGTTGACTGGATTTGGAGAAGACCAGAGGGAATGATCCACATCACCTGCTACCCCCCGCGAGCCCCTCCAACCCTCTGCCAGGCCACATGTCCAGTGGGGGGTGGGACCTCATTCCCCAGTCAGAATGGCTGAACCAGGCTAGTGGGCGGGACTGTCCCCGCCTTCCCTGGTCACCTCATGGTGTGGTGACCAGGGGGTATCCCCAGCCGCTCCCCACCTGGCAGGTGGCAGGCCCCCCCACCTTGCAGGTGGCAGCCCCCCCCTTGCATTCCCCGAACCCTGAGAGGAGCTTGGCAGGCTGGACGGCTGGGAGCTCAGTGTCCGGCAGCATGACTGGACCAGGTGTGTCGGTATTAGCACTATTTTTATTTTAGCCATTCTTATAGTTATTTAGTGTTCATATTGTGCTTGTAATTTACATTTTGCTAATTATTAATAATATTGAATATCTTTTAATGACTTTATTTGCCATCCATGAAAATTCTTTAAAGAAACTTTGTCTTTTTCCCATTTTCTTACTGAATTTTTTTTAAAAAAATTGAGTGCTCTTATATTAACAGAACAATATTACAGCTAATATACATAGTACAATATTTCTAATGTTTTCTGTGTTAGTTATTAAGTAATTATTAATTCACTTTTTTAAAAATTCTATGCGTTTATGACTGGCTTAACAAAAACAAGTTTAATAAAAAACAACATTGAACAATCAACTTTTCTCATTGATTATAAAGTCTTTGCAGCATTTCAGTTTGCATGTTCCTTTTTACAATTCATTCTACTGAACAAATTGAGGACTGTCTGTAGTCATTTTAAATTGTTAGGTGCACTTTTTTCAGTAATGTGAAGGATGCTGTGGAAACATATAGCCTTTGAGAATGTGATGTCTCAGTTGGAATCTATATATAAATGGGAGCTAGCTAGGCTGAAATAGATTGGTGGGTGACCTTCCAGGCAGAGGTAATTTGTATATGCAAAAAGACAAAGGGTTAAGAGAGAGCATGACACATTAAAGGAAATAAAACAAGTATAAATGGAATGTGAGTGCAAGAAGGGCAGAAAAAAAGCTGCACATATAATCATCTATTGTAAGGTCGTACAATCTTTTGTAAGATAATAGAGAGACTCAGTTAAATCTGAAACTCAGTTTCCACTGACTGGTAGGCAGACTACTTTGTAGGGCAATGCAACTAAAGCATTTACTATTTATCGATATATTTTATTTTCAAAATGTTTTAGTGTTTGTGCTTTTCCCCCCCCTTTTCTGGAATGGTGTATAGTGGTTGCTTTTTATTTAGCAGAATGTTTTAAATGATTATGTACTATCCTGCAAACCTAATACCAACATGTAAAACTCATTAAAGTTGGGTTGCTCTGCTTAACATTGAAGCTGATTCAAACATCGTAGCCCCACCTGATTCACCTTTGCTATGTTCAGCTATTTCTCTAAGCTCCATTTTTGCAAATTCTAGGTACAGTGTCCCTTTTAGTCTGAAGCATGTTTCAGGGAGGCCCCTTATTTCACACATGAGCTCTTAGTTTTTATTTAGTTCTCTAAGTTTTGTTCATGATTTATTTTTGTAAAAATTTTCAGAGAAGATGTTTGAACATCCATACCTTAGGGTTTGGGGCATTGGACTGGCAAATTCTAACTTAGAAAAGGGGCATTTTAAACTCTAAGGTTCATTTTTGTAAGACTTAGCTGAGAAAATGAACTATCAGGAACTTTCATTTAATCAATTTTACTTGTGAAAACTATGTGATAAGCTGATGATCTATCCTCAGATTTTTTTTTAAGTATGGTTCCCATTTCCTTTACAGCTATGGATCAAATGTTATTTTAGAGTTTTAAGGAATTATGGGAATGATTTCCTTCTATCTTACCTGTCTGAACATGTTGTGCTTAAATTTACACTTAATTTTCTACCACATAAAAAACACTAATCCTCTTGTTTATAGAAACTAGGATTGCTGTTGTTTTTGGATTTGCAGGTGTTTTGTTTTATATTTATATTGTTATGACTCATTTTGACACAGTGATGCTACCCTTTATACCCAACCTGATCTGAAGTTCCTCACACTTGATCACATTTCTCCCTTTTCAAACCCTTGACAATGAGTGGCATGAGTAGATGCTACAACTGCAAGCTTGAATGAGTCATTTTCTTTTAGATTCCTGAACTTACCTCACTATGAATAGTTCAACACTTAGCAAGAAATCATACATATTATGCATGTCAAACTGCTTAATATTAAAGTAGACAGAGATGTAACTATCTTCTCTGTCATCTTTTTTAGTGGGTTATAGGAAAAAGACTGCTGCATAAACTGAAGATAAAAGACCTGACTCTGAAGGAGTTAGTGTTGTTTGCAGATTAAAGATCTGTTAAGCTCTTATGTAGTAAAAACTGATTGAGTGATGATTTTTTCTACTGAAGGTTTAAATGTTGTGGAGTAATCCCAATCCCATAGTGGTGGTTTATTTGTTTGTTTTTGCCTTGTTTTTGAAATGTAGACCTAGTGTTTCTATTACCTTTCTTTCTTATGGAAGTTAGATATTTTGATTTTTATGTTGAAAAGTAACCTTTTTGAAAATAATGGGTTCAATGTCTGTGGAACACTACTGGTCATAGTATTTTTGTGACTAACTGAACCCTCCATCTATTATTTTGGAGGTTTTAATTGCATATACATGTTAACTGTATTGTACCAATGTTAACTTAATCAATGAGTTTCTTCTCCCTGAGTACTAGTCCTCTCTCTCTCTCTCTCTTTTTTTTTTAAGGACAGACATGTTGTCCTTGAACCCTAACAAGACTAGCTCTTGTTCTCTTCCTTTATATCCTCAACCCCTATAATATTTGCTGACTTGCTTTTTACAACAGACTGAAACCTTTGAAGTTTAAGAACATTTTTTATATTTAGCTTTGATTGCTAGCTTAAGTACCTCCTACCCTGGCTGTCAGCTGTTTCTTAGGTGCCCTATAAAAGTCTAATGTCTTTGATCATCCAGCTCATCCTCCTGACCTGTTATTTCTGAGTCCTGTCCCATAGCTTGGGGATTTTATTTCTTCCTTTCTGTCATCCCCTTCAAGTAGATTCATGAGGAAATCTGTCTGCAAGAACTTAATATATGGTTTTCTCTCAGCACTGGTCACAATGAAAACAGTTCCATGTTCTGAAATTGGTGGGTGGTTTCCCACACATCTTGATTTACCTAAGACAATCTGGACACAATTGTAGTAATGCCCATTTCACCCTGCATTTTGGTTTGGGGGAAGACATATCCCCCAACAGTCATTTTTTCCTGTCATCAGGCCTGAGTTTCAGTGTTAAAACTCTAGCCCACATGCTAGAGTCTGAGTAGATTTAAATGCATTAATAAATTAAATACAACAGAAAGAATGTAACACCTGTGTCCTTTCAACAGCATTTATTTTGACCAAAGTGCTTGTATTTTGCAAATATTGTGTATAATGTAGACTGATTTTTGTTGAGCTATTTGAATATAACTGTGTTGCCTTCTTTTAGGACCATCAGCTTCTGAAGATATGTTCCATGTTAACCAAGGCAGAACATCTTTACATAAATTGTTGCAGTGAGCCTCTCACTTCACTTTCATTTGCTCATTTTTTTTATATTTGATACAATAAAAAGAAGACAAAATGACAGCGATCGTGAGACCATAAAGCTAGAATGAATTTCTTTGCTTTTCTGTTCATCTATCTGCAATTGTTGATTATCATCCATGATGAAGGGATTTAATTCTGGAGAAATAATCCACCAGGGACTATGCATGGGCACATTTATTTCTGTGGTTTGTTTTCTGTTTACATTAAGCAGAAGAGTCTAAGAGGCATTATGAATGCTAGTGTCACATGATTTTAGGTTTGTTACACTTCCCATTGCTCTTGGTTAGCTGTGACTTTTTGTTCCTTTTTCTGGCTTTCAAACTTGAGTTCTTTGGGATTCTGATGAGAATTTTTCTTATGCCATATTCATACCTTTTTTCATGATTGCTCATTAATGTTCATTTCTTTCTTATAATTGCTTTCTTGTATGGCATAAGGGAAGCAGGTATGGCATGGACTTCTGAGTGAAGTCCATAGTAATTACTAGCATTCTTAGATAGGTAGCTTTTCATTTACTTTCTTATTTAATAAGGGCACAGATATTACTGTGCTTTTCACATACTTTTATTCATTGGTAGTCAAATGGTGATTTTTTTTTTCTTATCAGTGTTCAACAAGACGTTTGATTTGCTCCACCTCCAATTTAGTAGTGAAACAAATTGTTATAGAGCTTTCAAGTTTTCATACATGACCTATTAAAACTAAAAGTACTTAATAACTGAGAAGTTTGACTTAGATTGTATTTCCAGCAAAACTTCTCATATAAAGTAAGTAGGCAAAAGTAAAATTTGACTATATATCTTGTTAAAAACATAAATTGAAATAATTCAGTTTACAAAGTGATACTTAGATTATCATTCTCATTTATTAGTTTTGATGACTGTTCACAATTTATAAGAACAATAAACAGATATTGCAGTCATATTTAATATATTTGGGGAGGATTTTTTTCATGTTCCTGTAACCCAGAGATGTGGGTTTTGAATTTAAAGTTTTACTTAGAAGTCTTCATCAATATTTGAATAATGTCTTTTTGCCATAATTTAAAAATTTGGAAATGATTAAGTCAGGTATTAGTTAATATTGCCTTTTCTTATATATGTTGAAGTAATTGGAAAATTTATTTGCAGTTTATGTGAATAATTGGATTTTTAGAAATAGTAGAACCTCATCTCATTCCCATAATAGTAATGCTATAATAACTGTTGAATATGATTTTACATAGCTTCATATCAAGGAATTTATGGATGATTTATATTATATTGAGAACCACATACAAAGGTTTTTTTATGTATCCTTTGTATACTAATCAATTTTGACAAAGCAAGAGTTTTAGAATATAGAATAAGTTCTTAACAAAAATGAAAACAACTTAAGCCACAAAATACTTTGTTTTGTTGCTGGGTGGCACTTTAAAATTTTATTTGCAATGTAGAGATTGAGGTGTCATGTAAAATAGATGTTCAGATTTCTTAAAAATTTTGGTGGGATTCACTAGCTGAAATTTAGTGATTAAAATTTATTTTGATGCTTGCATATTATATTTTGACTGTTCTGTTTCAGGACAAGAAAAATCATTGAGTTTAAAATATATATGAGCAATATGAGCCATTGCTTTACTTTTGCATATCCTTTATGCCCCCTTTCCTCTCCTAGTCACATAGAGACTTTTACAGAATGAATTAAAAAAAACTTAAAATACTATGATATAGTGTTTGCTTTTGTGTTTCTTAAAAACATAATCAAATGAAAAAGGTTTAACATGGATATGTCTTCAGTATAGAGTTATCTCTATTTCCTGTAATTCTAAACATAATTTCAGAATAGTAGATAGTGACTTGCCCTGAAATACTCCATCTTTATTGGCACTATCTGTGATGGATTTTAGATCTTTTTGAAAGCAGCCCCATACTTGTACTACACATCGTCCTCAAAAGCAGCAATGTACTATTCTGCATATCCATTCAACTTTATCCCCCCCCCCACACTATTGGAAGTTCGTATTTTCATATCATACTGTAGTTAGTTTAGAACAACACTGAACCCTCTATTTTCTTGATTAGTTCTGGTGTTTTAGTTTTGTTATAATGATCATCCCAAGGCTTCAGATCTTACCAGATCTGAATTAACTTTTTTTTTGTGTGTGAGGGGGTGGGGGAGAGGAAAGGCATTTTTAACTACAATGTGCACAGTATTTTTCTCTTAGACTGGCCTTCTTATTTTTCCTCTCTTCAGATCCAGAGATCAATCAAGGTCATCTTTATTTTTACTATCCATCTCTCTACTGCCTGTGCTGTCTTTCACATCGACAGGAACACACTTGTCAAAGCTTCTTCACTTTAGCAGACTTAACTTTTCCATTTCAAAAGACTTTATGTGATTGGATCAACAATTTATGGCATGGTACAGGTCTGCAGGTGGTAGGCTGAAACTGCTTTAAATACTGCCACATCTGCTGGTGAGGCTTTTATGTCTTGATGTAGCTCTTGTTCTCTTTGAGCACCTGCAAGTCTGTGGAGCTTTTCAGGTCTCCCAAACCCATGTGTTGACTGCCCTGGAATTGGTGTTCATTTTTGCGGCACCATTTTAACAAAAAAGAAGGAAAGTATTATGAGAGTCCTTTGATGATATAGTTCTCATTGTCTCAAGAGAGCAAATGTGGCCCTCTCCGAATTAGTAAGACAATACCACCATGATTGAAATGACTCATTTCACCTTTCTGTTATTCCTACTGTCTTTGCTGGTGTGAATGAGTGATATTTCTTTCACAATCTGTGATCATAGTTTATAATTTATATTACTATTTCTAGTGACTTAGTATTGTATAAGTCATTCGTTAGAAGGCTCATTTCCTATTTTTGGTGTTGTGGAGAGTAAATTTTTGGTGTTGTGGAGAGTAAAAGTATTATCATTCAAGATCAGACTTCTGATGCATGTAAATTAACATTTAAAAATTTTCTTTGATATTGTTACAGGGATTGCAAACATAGAGTTGTCATTTGTTATGGATTTACCATGTGCCAAGCTTCATGTTGGCTGTTTTTCTGATGCTCAGTATATTCTTCATGCCACTCCTCTAAGACAGACTGTATCATCCTGCTTGATGGATGAAAGATCTATTTTCAGAAAGGAGAAAAAGTGTGCCCAAGATCATACACTTAGCATGTATTAAAGTGGGGTAGCCTTACTCCATCCATATTATTGTGAGCAGTAATAAGCTTTGTAAGTATTCTATCTTTCCCCAAGATTTGTCTGTGATTGAGACAAATGGAATCTGCACTGCATTAATTTGTCAGTCAGCTGAAAGGAAAAATAGTTCTATTTCCTATAATTTATGGATTGATTCATACTGGGACTTTACAGCAGACTATTAATAGATTTTTGTACTCAAGAAATAATTTAAGTTTTACTATAGGATATGAAGAAATTTGTATAAAATCTTCAACTTTTATTTAGGAAGGATTACTCATTATCAGGGAAAAATAAACTGTTTCTTAACTTTCATCTTTGTTTTCATCGCATCCTTGAATATTTAAAATATTTGCCACTTAGATGTGTTGTTTAAATTCAGTATATTACACATTTTTAATCTGTAAAGTATATGGCAAGATGAAATCTCTCAGGTCTCTAAAATTGATAGAAGTTTGTAAGATTGTGACATGTTAAAATCTAAAGCATAATGGGGAACATTATCCTTTATTCCTTCTGATTATTATTTATTGGACATTTTGGACATTTTGTGAACAACAGGTAATCTACTTACGTGAAAGTAGATTTTTTTACTGCTTTTCATGAAGGTGGAAGTCAATAAATGTATATCTTATAAAGTGTAACTTAAAAATAGATACAGTGGGAATTAAAAATATAAACACCTACCATATTTATTTATATATATAATTATATTGTATATATAATTATATGGGTATACATGTGTAAATTCTACACTTTATATAGGTATAATTATATCTATATAATCCTAATGGAAATAAGACATACCTTTAGATTTATTATCTCAGAGTATTTTGTAAGGCAGGCAAGGTTGTACTAGACACATTCATGGTTACAAGCTTCATTTCTAAGAAAAGATACAGGTGCAAATAGTATATAATGCTCTAGCATGGCAATTGGCATGTATGTTTTCTCTCTGGCCTTTATGTTATATACAGAAGAGAAATCCTAGACAGAATTGGAGAAGAATAGATTGGAAAACATTCTTGCATGTCCTGGAGCTGGGCTTTACATCATAACTTAATTATTTGTTTCTCAGATGTTGGGATTTTCTCAGATGTCAGCAATTCAATTAGCTGATTCTTATTGATTCCTGACTTCTTTTCTTTTGTACAATGCAGGATGCTTTTAGGCTTGAAATATAGGGTATTGTCATCTGCAAGAATACTTGTCTTATTGAGGAGATGGCACACTTATTTGGAATAATTAAAGAAGTAGACAACAGGATGCGTAGCTACTATTTCCTTGACATTTACTTTGTGGCAGTCTCAGACAGTTAAGTGTTTCTTTATGTAACGGAACAAAAATTATGTGTGTGTGTGTGTGTGTGTGTGTTTGTGTTTGTCTATCCCTAAAAGCCTAAATTCCTTTTGGTTTCAAATCAAAGAGTAGTATATATTCAATACTAGAAAACATTTAAAATGCATTATTCATTGTAGAATTAAAAATAAATGTGTGTATATGTGTATCAATGTGGATGTGTGTGCTTCATAATAAGTGGAAAGTGTGCCCCTATATAACTCCTTAATGTTCTACATTTCTTAATTGTGGCCACAATTTTGTCTATTTTTGTCAAAAAGACATTAGGTGTATATTTAGAACCATGTTTTTTCTTGTCTTTCTGTTTTTCAGTCAGAGTAATTTTTTTCTTGTTCCCATCTAAATAACTTTTCTGCTCTTCATTAAGTGAGCAATTTAGTTCTGCGGATTATTGAAAAAAAAAATCCAGCTTTTAATTATTCTGTTGATAGAGATGACAAAAGGTGAGGAGCACAAAATGCTCCTTAAAATTTACGTGTGATTGGAGAGAGTGGAAGAAGGACTGAATAATCATAATATAATTTTATGTCTGGTGGCATATATTTTTCATTGTGGGAATGGTACACAGGTCTCAAGTTAGCAAGTTCAGATCAGAATTCTAATATGACATGAATTGCCTTTAGGTTCATGTTAATAAGGAGTTGGAGTTCCTGTTGCGTAAGAAAAATGAGGAAGTATTTTGGACATTAACAACCAAATCACAGAAATTTTTTTTAATATATGTAGAATAAATATGTCTTTAAGATTAATACATTGTATGTAGTTCTCTCAAAATTTTTATTAGTGGGTGCATTATTGCTTTGTTTCCAGATAAGGACCCAGTTTTATAAAGGGGGAAGTGGCTTTTGAAAATTACTTTACTTTTAAGTGAGAGTTAGAATTTGAATTTGGTCTGATTCCAGAACTTACTCCCCAAACTACATGATTAGAAAAATAGATAACATTGCAGATGTTTCTTAGCTTAAGTTCTGCTGCTTATTTCATCTAAACTTGGAAAAAAGTAAGAACTCTGCCCTTGTATCTTTTGTAAAGCAGCTAAAAATACAAATAGCACTGCTTCACATATTTTATAAAATGTTTTTTGAATAAACATATTTAGCGGCTCAATTTCTAATAATTTTTATTCTAACTTTTATTGTAATATAGTGTTAATGCATGTATAATCTTTTTTATGTAAGTCACGGCATCCCCCATTTCTTTATTTTATTTATATTCTTTAAAATGCAAGAAACTTTGCTTTATACTTACTTATGATAATAAACTGTCTCGATATTTTTAACCTTTCATATATTTATAAAATGTGCTGTCCAAAAAAATCTAGACCAAGAATCATTAGAAAGATAGGCATCTTTTCTCCTGAGTCATGTTAAAAACAAACAAACATAAAACCTTAAATGACATTTTATTATTAAATGTTTCAGATTACAGCCTTGATAATCAACATGTGCAGATAGTAATAAGGTTCACTGTTGAAAGTTCACTTCTGTCTGTTACCATACCATTGTCCCCTTCAATTCTATTGCCCACCCACTCCTTGTGACTTTACTACTAGTAAACATTAATTGGTCTCATATCCCAAAAGTTCAGTTCTATTTAGCTCTCATTTTTATTTTCTCTACATATCACATATGAATGAAATCATCTGGTTGCTTTTGTCTGTCTGGCTTATTTTACTAAGCATACTTCTGTCTTCTAGGACCATCTGAGATTTTGCAAGTTCAAGATTTCCTCCTTCTTTCTTTCCTTCTTTCTTTCCTTCTTTCTTTCTTTCTTTCTTTCTTTCTTTCTTTCTTTCTTTCTTTCTTTCTTTCTTTCTTTCTTTCTTTCTTTCTTTCTTTCTTTCTTTCTTTCTTTCCTTCCTTCCTTCCTTCCTTCCTTCCTTCCTTCCTTCCTTCCTTCCTTCCTTCCTTCCTTCCTTCCTTCCTTCCTTCTTTTTCTTTGTTTTTAATAGCTGAATAGCATTCCATTATGTAGATATATGCAATGTGTTGGTTAACTTTTCAAGTAGATGTCTTTCTTGGTTTTCTGATTTTCAAAGGAATATCTTTGATTTTTTACCAAGGAAAATGAGGATTGATGAGCTGTTGATAGCCAACCCTTTTCAAAATAAGAATGATTTCTTCTAATCAAAACTTTTCTTTGAGGGCTGGGCATGGCGGCAAATGCCTGTAGGTGGCAGTCTAGGAAGCCTTGGCCTGGTCCAGGAATCACAGTTCAAATCCTGCTGGGGGCACGTAGCGAGACCTAGTTCCAAAAAATAGCTGGTTGTGGTGGCACAAGCCTGTAATCCCCGCTGCCGGGGAAGCTGAGGCTGGGGATTGCTTGAGTCTGTGGTACCCTGGGCAACGTGAGCCTGCGCCAGGCAAAAATAGCAAGATTTAATCTCAAAAAAAAAAAAAAGTTTTCTTTGAATATTTGGTAGAATTTTCAAATAAATAATTGCCTTTGAATTTATAGACATTTTCCCTTTAACTTTATCATTTAATTTTTTCATAGTTTGAATTTTAAAAGTAGGCATTAGCTTAAAGTTTACAGTTCATCTTTATACACTGTATAGTGCCTGTTCTATAGCTAACGTACAGTCATTCCAGAAAGATGAGTACATGTTGTGACTGGGGTATAGCTATATAGAATGTGTACTTTTCTTTATATGATTATATTATTTTAAACATTGGGATAACAGTAGATGGTTTTATTTACTTTTTGGATATAGTTTAGTAGGCATTCAGAAATTGACAAACTTTTCATTCATAATTTTGTGTGGAATAGGCTTTTGAACTTTTAGTAAAGTGGTTTAGATACTCATGGAACACTTGGTTTTAGTTAATTGGTGGTGTATGTCTTCATTTATTAATCATTTGTTATTTAATTTGTATCATTTCTTAAACCTTTCATTCTTGCACCATCACTGGAAATTACTTAATTCTAAGATAATTGCCAAATTAACAAAATAAGGGGGAAAACCTCCTAAAATGGAATAATGCAATTGTGATTATAAAATCTACTTCATGGCAAAAAATCCTAAACTTTCCTGCCTACTAAGGCCTATACTGCTGTTATAGTTGAGCTTTAAATTAAATGATAAACTTCCTAGCACAGAAGTGAAAGTAAACACATAATTGTTACTTATAATTTTTCCCCTTTCTTTTGTAAAGAAGCAAAAACCTATCCTAGTGTTAAATTCTAAAGCTAAAGGCAAAAGAGGCATATCACATAAAGTGTTGGTTTTTATTTTAAGGGATAAATCCTTCTGGATATCTTATTTTTTAAAAAAAATTTTCTTCAGGAAAATTAAATAAGCTCATGAATTTTCTTCCAAGAAAATGAGTTTAGCCTTGTGTTGGCATGATTTTGTTCCAGTATGCATTTTGTGCTTGTTTTCTTACTTTACAGTTATCTGTATTGTAAATGATCAGCTTTCAGTTGAACTGACATTATTAAGTGTGCCAGAGCAATGCTTCTGAATTTATAGGCTTTTTTTAATCTTTCAGTCATATTTTATGAGTTCTGTGAGAGTAAAAAAATTGTGTTTTTCTTTTTGGGCTTAAATTACATATTTAAGATGGTCTGGCAGATTGAGAAATAA
Organism: Uropsilus gracilis; assembly: GCA_004024945.1. Lineage (NCBI taxonomy): Eukaryota > Metazoa > Chordata > Mammalia > Eulipotyphla > Talpidae > Uropsilus > Uropsilus gracilis. Next base: position 86,779 of record PVHY01002872.1, on the reverse strand, counting down.
TTCAAAGACTTTATTTGCATGTGTGTTGATATTCTATCTTTGCTAAATGACAGTGCAATTTGCACCATAGTGTTGAGTGCAAATAAAGGTTTCATAGTAACTCACACAGAGAAAAGTGATGGGAGAATTTAGGTACTATTTGGCATATAGTGCATGCTGTAAGTGTGCACAACATATAAACAACTGATATACTGTCTTTTACCATCTATAGTATAGCTACTGAATTTGTACATACTGGTATGAAAAACCTCACAGTAAATATAGTATATAATCACAGTTGCTTTTTTTTTTTTTTTTTTTTTTTTTTTTTACTATTTTTGCCCATGCAACCACAGGCTCACGTTGCCCAGGGTACCACAGGCTCAAGCAGTCCTTAGCCTCAGCTTCCCAGGTAGCTGGGATTATAGACGTGCGCTACCATGCCCAGCTATTTTTTGGGGGGACTAGGTCTCGCTATGTTGCCCTGGGCAGGACTGAAACCACGACCCCCCCCCCCTCGTCCCAGCTGCAACTCCATAAGCTGTTGCTTACAGGCACATGCCACCATGCCCAGCTAATCACAAAAATTTAATAAACCCTTTTAAATTTACCTCATTATTGCATTATTGGCCAATGAAAAGCCTGAATCAGTGGCTAAAAGTTATAATCAAAGAAAAATAACAAAGGTTATAGTAACATTAAGTCAAATTACATTTCATTATGTTAAAAATCAAGAATCAAAGTGAGATGTGAAGTGTAAAGCATAAAGTAAACACATATTTTGCCCTATTAAATCTAGCATTTTCAACTTATTTTCACAAAATAGTATCTTAAGAGTTGATTTAAAGAATGATCATTTGCACTTTTATGAATAACTGTTATTATAATACATTAATACACAGATATTTATCTGTATGTAGCTTACTAACCCGGTTTGAAAGTTTTCCTTTATGAAGTTTGGGATTTAACAAATATATGAGAAACATCAAATGGGTTTATTCAGTTTCAGTCCTTCAGGGATTTAAGAAAGCTGGCTTTCTTACACATTTGGAGGCTTTCAAGGTAAAAGTAATAATGCTTACCCAGTTGCTTTGTCTGCTAGAATAAGGAGATTCTGTAAAGAAATCAGCATACTGAGACTGGTGCTTGAAAGAAATGTCATCAACAGAAAAAGTCTCAAAACCCTTCCGGTTGTCCTGTTCATGTTATAAGCTGTGTGGATTTACTTTGACAGTTCACACCAGGGAAGTCTTCACCATTCTAACTGATGTGATAGAAAATGAAGAAATAACTTGTACTTTGACAAAATTATTTCATATTGGAGGAAATTATGGCCATTCCAGAAATTGTATTTTTTTTTAGGTCATCTGACCAAATCTTTTGCATTTGTCTAAGAATTACATTTGTCAGGTTTCTAAATCTTCCTGTTTTTCAGGCCTTAATAGCTAGCATCTTTTCCATCATCACAACTCCTGTCTGCATTCATTTTTGGTAAGATTCTGTTAGTCATGGCATTTGACTTTAATACAAATACCTTGGAAAGCTAGGAAGGTTCATGAAACCACTGTTTTCATTACTACTCTGAGAAGCTTGATATGAGATTATTTCAACTTGCAGAAGAAAAATCAGAGACTGTGATCTAGCCATATGTCCCTCCTGGGGATCTTTTTTAAAGTCTGAGATGTTCTGTAGGCCTCCATTCCTTCCTGGGTGCCCAGTATTGACATCAGAGTACATTTCTTCTTGCAGCCATATTGCTGCAGCTGATTTCTTGCTATGATGTGGTTTGTAAGATTCTTATTTATTTATTTTTATCTTTCAGGTGTAGAAGGGTATTTATATACTCTTCTGTGTTCCTAGAAGCAATTTAAGGCAAAACTGCTGTGGAGAGGATAATCACAATGGTGTTTCAATCACAATTAGCTCCAATTTTGCCTCTCCAGTTACATATGTCTATTGTAGCATCTTGTCAATTTTTTCTTCCCCAGAACACATTGTCTTTTAAATTGAATGCTGATCAAGATAAATATACAGCACATTCAACAGGGGATTTTGGTTTTGTATTTGAAAAAAATAAATCAAGAGATGGCTGTTGAGACTCAAAGATGTGTTTAGTGAGGGTCAAGAGGTGAATATACTCTAGATATGCAGAGTTGTTTTGTGTGCTTGTGAATTCAAAATCAAGTGGTTTTCTTCCAGCTGCAGACAGTCGATTGAGGGGTCTTGGAAATCACCCAAATTGTTAATCACTATTGAAATAATATTTTAATAAAAATAAGAAAATTCATAGTTTTTAGTGTCAACCATTATAAAATAGTTAGAGGTTTATTGTGAATTTTCCTCGGTCTTTTCTGTTTGTGTAGCTTTCCATATTCCATAGTAATATGCAGCCTAGCATTAATTTGATTTAAGTTACTCTGTTATATCATATTTATAAAATATTTACTATTTTGCAAAGAAGTTTATATGAAATTTACCTGTGTAAATTTTTGTGCAGTTGAATTCACAAATATGTTTATAATTAATATCTTTCCTTTGATACACAAATTCATATCTTACTTCCTACATGACACCTTCTTTGATATATCTCTGGAAAATCAATGCTTAGATGACATTTATTACCTTTTAAGGGATCTTTCTTATGTTTAAAGAATTCTTGTTTTCTCTATCCCCATAACCCCAGGAAGAAGTCAAATACTTTGTCTTCTCTTCAGTCATTTTTACAGTTAGATTTCCACAGGTGACCAAACCTCCACTCTTCTTCACAAAAAGCAGCCACTGGTTGAAGAGAGGAAGCATGTAATGGAATTTCTTCTGTAGAGAATGGAAGCATAGACTTTCAAAGTCAGCAAAATAAAGGCAATAATTTTGGCATTCAGGTCTCTATTGTCTCTGCTTAGCAGTGGATCTCCATGGAGGTGTCTGGGTATATTTTGGCCATTGTTTGGGATTTGTACTCTCCTTAAAGTTTCTTTTTGCCTAAATGTAACACAATAAAATCTGCTATTTCTAGTAAAGAACTTGAACTGGTCTTTTACTTACAATTTTCTTTGTCAAGTGGGCCAGAGTTAGTGACACCACTGTTTACTTGAGTATATGAACATATGACCATATGAAATATGGCTACATTCTGGATAGCAACCTCTTCTTAACTTCTGTGTTTCATGCAGCACTAATTCTTGCTGACTTTTACTTGCTTTATATCAAAATTTTGAATGGTGGGTTCACATCACCTATATCATGTGCTATCATAATTACATGTAATTAATTTTTCTGCTTGTGTGCTACAACCATTCCCAACTGTCCTTAATTCACTTTGCTTTATGTTCCATTACCATATAGTTTCCATACTACAGCCAGAGTGATTAACATATTCTACCTCATTTAGGAAAGCAATGGGTCAAATTTTTGTCTTTCTATAACATTTTACTTAAAGCTAAATCTCCTTTTCTCACTTTCATGATCTTCTTAGTCTGTTGCTTCTTCCATTTCCATCCTTCTTGTCATTTTTCCTACCCAAACAAACTTGTACTCCCTATTATTTATTATACAATATGCTGCTCCAGATTCTGTGCACAAATCATTTCTACTTCTTGATGATCTTATCTCATCAGTCTTCAAGCTAGTAACAAATTCTTCAGCTTATAGGTCCAATTTCATCAAAAAGATCTTCAGACCTTCTGAAGTCATATCTCCCTGTAACTAACCTTTCTTTCAGAGAGGTTACACATTTTTGTTTTGAAATATATTTGTTGATGATTTGATCATATTTTGACATTTCATCAGCGCGAAAGAAGTGAGTGACATGAGGGAATACGTTAAATTGTTATTGGTAGAGTGCTTTAAATTCATGCTCCTTAGGCTTTACATGCAACTAAAATATTTAAATTTTTGTATTTTTTGCAAGCTAAACTTTTCTAACTTGGTAGGCACTTAAATATTGAAATTACATAGGATGGTTTTATTGTTACACAGATCTGGTTTGATTTCTGAGCAAGTACTTTTCTAAACATCTACTACTAAAAATATTTAGCATTATTCATATTCAGTATCTTTCTCTTACCGGATGGTTGGATGAGAAAATATTTTCATTAATTTTAACAGTTTTATTAATCAGTATATGGTTCCTAACCTCCATTATAATTCCCATTAATAAAATAGTTTATATGTACAGATACAGAAAGGGATAATCAGAGACAACTTTTAACTATTATATTATTAAATTTGGAAAAGTCTATATATTATAACACTGCAAGGTAGGAAATGTGAAACTTGTTAATTATCTACAAAGTTGTATGATCATGACAATTATTGGAGAAGGTGGGATTTGAGCTTCCTTGGCAGAGAAAAAGAGAACACACACCTGCTAAACAAAAAGAAAAGGGATAGAATAAGGAAAAGTACGTATTATGTCAGTTTGAGTTGTGAACTGTGATTTCATGCAGGTGATTTCATGGCAAATAAATATCGCAAGATTTATATGAACTGATAAGGATTTTGAATATCACATACAGTGTATGGCTTTACTGTGTTTGGGCATGCAATCAATTGCTTCAATCAAGAGAAACATGTTGACTCAGATGAACATTTATCTATCACCATAATTGAAATAATCACTGTCAGTTATTGGTGGACTCTCAGAATTTAGACATTGCCATTTTTAAAAATCCTACTTTTTAATTTAACTTTAATTTTTAGTAATGTCATCCATAAAAGAAATATTCAATAGTATGATACTTTGAAGAAAAAAAAATTGATAACATACCATTGCTTCCAATTTATCCCAGTAAAGAGAAATTTTATCCTATTCTGTATGCTTAAGTCTTATCAATAAATCTTATTAAAATTGCAATGATCCTGAAAGAGCATCTCAAAAGTAGATTGAAAGATTTGACTGGCAAATTTTTGAAAAAAATTGAAAGTTCTCTCTTCCCTTCTGTAAGAGCAAGACCACCCTCCCCCCCACCCCTCTATTGGGGAGATGTAGGGAAACACCTGCATTTGGTTGTTGCTCAAAAATTCCCACTGTTACTTGTTTTGACTGGAACTGTTTTCTATTTTAGCTTCTACAGTACACCCCAGAGGGATGCTCTATAAAGTTAGTGTGGGAACTAAGACTCTACAGTTTCTCAGTGTTTGTGTTCACTCTTTGAGCCTTAAGTCAGCATTTATGAAAACATTAAAGTACAATCCTCAGTTGCTCTCAGGACAAAAAAGTGGGCTCTGGGAATGGAGGTCATTTGCATTATGCAGTTTCTTTGGTTGTGTTGGAAAAGAATGTTTTGTCATAAGAATACCCTTGAGTGATTGTAGCCTTCTAAGGCAGAATTGAATTAATCCTATGCCGATAGGTAAATATTTGCTTACTGCTCTTTTTTTTTTTTTTTGACCATTTCATAATTGACAGTTTGTGTTTGGTAATTTTTTGTTTTAACTAATAGCTGAATGCTTAGCATTGAAGACAGAGTAGCTTATTCTAGAAAATCATGATATGATTCAGTGTTATTCTTTGCTTTAGTGTTGGAACCACTGATTTCAATGAAACTGCCTTTAATGTAGGTTCAGGAGATTTAGAAGGCTGATTATTTATTTGTTTGTTTGTTCATTCGTTTGTTCATTCCTTCATTTATTTCTTTTTTATAGCATCAAATCTTTGAATTTTAGAAGATTAATCAATAGCTGGCTGATAGTGGCAATCTCAACATTTGAGAATAAAACAACTCTCTTTTTTATTTCTTAGGATCTCAGTTTTTTTTTTTTTATCATATCTGCCTCATTTATAAAGCTAGATGGGGAACAGAAAAATACAGTCACATTTTCTTTTTTAAATTTAATTTACATTTTTAAATTTGCATATATATGTGTATTTATATTACATTATTGCATTATTGTGTACCCTGGGGCTTTCCCACTTCACTAACACCTGTTAACCATCCTGATCTTTTGTGCTCTTCACCTCCCCTACCTTCTTCCTCCTCCTCTTCTCTCGCTCCATTGTTCAGTCCCATTGATTGTTTTTGCCTTTTCTTATTCGTTTGTTTGTTTTTCCCTCTATCCATGATATAAGTGAGACCATCCTGCACCACTCTTTTTCTTTTTGGCTTATTTCTGCTAACATGAGTCTTTCTAGTTCCATCCAGGTTGCTGCGAGTGACTTGTGTTTGTCTTCCTTTATTGATGTGTAGTATTCAATTGTATATATGTACCACATTTTTTTTAGCCAATCATCAGTTTTGGGGCATTTGGTTTGTCCTTTTGAATTAGTGTTTTCATGTCCTCTAGGTAGATTCCCAGTAGTGGGATTGCTGGGTCAAATGGTAAGTCCACTGTCAATTGTTTGAGGGTCCTCCACACAGTCTTCCATAGTGGCTGGATCAGTTTGCACTCCCGCCAACAGCGTAAGAGAGTTCCTTTTTCTCCATATCCACACCGACACTTGTTGTCTGTTTTATTTATATGGGTCATTCTTACTGGTTTAAAATGGTATCTCAGTGTGGTTTTAATTTCCCTGATTATTAGTGATGTGGAACATTTTTTCATATGCCTATTAGCCATTTGTATCTCCTCTTTGGTGAAGTGTCTTTTTAGTTCTTCCCATTTTTTGAGTGGGCTTTTGCTTTGTTTCTGTTGAGCTGTTGAGTTCTTTGTGGATGTTTGTTATCAGACCCTTGTCAGTCACTTGTCTGGAAGGCAAAAATTTTCTCCCAGTCATTTGGGTTCCTTTTTTGTTTTATTGTCCCTTTTGCTGAACAGAAACTTTTTAGTTTGATATAGTCCCAGCTGTTTATGTTTTCCTTCATTTT
>PVHY01002872.1:56306-79897 GCA_004024945.1 Uropsilus gracilis | reverse complement strand
GATTTAGTTTTTTATCGAAAATATATGATATGTAATATTTTTTAAATACCAAAGTACGAAGGTAAATTTGCTCTGATAATTCCCATTCTTGAAATTCCCAGAATAATCCTCTCAAATAGTATTTTTATTATATCTTAAGACTTTAATCTTTTCTGAACCTACAGTGTCATTAGTAAAGTCATCGATGAATGGTGGATGGTCAGGGTAGTAAGTCAAAACTAGGTCTTATGAAATGACTTTTTAGTCATTTCATAGATAAAACTATGCTTTCTTTGAATGACTCCGGAATGTATGTTCTTTCTTTCACATCTTGCATGGGATGTCTCCTGTTGTAATTAAGACCTTTCATGTTTCTCTTCAGCTATTAAGGAAGCTGCTTCCTTGGTTGCCAAGTTGAACACTCTTTAGCCTAATTACCCCTAAATTCAACAACTCCGTTGAGAAATTGTCTTAAACCTAAGTTTTTTAATTGGTGATTATTTGCCTTTTGCTTATTCAAGAATTGTTGTTTCTTGTTATTAATTTTGAATAAAAATGAAGCCTTATTAATGTATAGTAAAATAGATTTTTGGTACCTTGAGTATACAGTAAATACTGAGTAGAAATTTTGACTTTGGGACTATCCGTCTATAGGCAAATATTAAAAGCTCTTCTCTACTGATGTTAAATTTTGACCTTTCATTATTGACAGAGTTAAAGTATATCCAGACAATGACCGGAATTATTTGTATGATATTTAGTTGTTAGGCAGTTTCTGCAGACTGCAGGATATACTAACTTCCTTTGTATTTCATTGTTCTTCCTGAAAGTTGGTTTCTTTGGAGAGGCAAATGATGATGACCAAATTAGCTCAGGATAAAGACTCTATTCTTGCCTTTTGGGGTATCAGAATTTGGGGTAACACAATTATGATTATTCTTAAGATGCTTATCATTTTAGTGGCTGTTTCTCAAAACATTTCAGTAATGCATAATGTAAAAGCTATGCGAATTATATAGCCTTTGGAGAGTTGCAGTATTTCAGAAATTGTTGAATTAGAACAGAGGGTACTAAATGTAGATCTGTGAATCCATTGTGAACATTGGTGAAGTTATGTGTGCATGTGTGTTTCCAGGGAAAGAATTTTATACTTATATCAGATTTTAAATAACTGAGTATGAGAAAGGAATAGGATGGGAAGAGCTGTGTAAAGGAGGGTGAGCACATTAGATGAAAGAGATGGAAAGAGTGGTAAAAGGTAAGATTTGAGAAATGTTTGTCACACTAAATTGGAAATTCTTAAATCTTTTATACTTTAGTTTAGTTTTTGCCCTTGAAAATGTCATTTTAATACATTTCTCAGTTTGATTTTCTTTTTACTGTCAGATAAAGGAATATGTCCAAAGGAACAGGATTATTAAGTACCTACTTAATTAGTAGGCTTTAGGACACCATATATAGCTATTATTAGTCATACTAACACTATTAGTCACCACAGCAGACCTCAGGTTATAGACAATTCAAGGCAAGGTAGTTAAGTCAGAGAAAAGTTAAAGTATTTGCTTATTAGAAAGTTAAATACATAGGAGGTAGGGAAATCCTGAAAGTTCCTGAAGAGAATAACAGAGCAAATTTTAAAGACCAAGTGGATACATGTGTTTGTTTTTTAAGATGTTATAGGGAAAGGAGATTAAACTAAAGCATAATGAGTACTCCCTTTCAGTCTTAACTTGCAGCAGTCAGACTCCCTAAACAAACTAGTCTCCCAAGAAGGAAAAATATGGTAAAACTTTACTAAAGTTCTTTTATGTTATGTTGTCCAAAAGTTCTATACACCATTATCTGAAAATAAGACATTTCCTCTTCTTAAATTGAGATATATTTGACACATAATGCAACATTGGTTTCAGTTTATAAAGTAATGGTTTGAAATATTTTAATGCTTTGTATGTATTATGAAATGGTAACTATAATAAGTAGAGTAAACATCCATTACCATATGTACTTGCAATTTTCCTTTTGTGATTAGAATTTTTAATATACACTCTTTTAGCAACTTTCAGATACAGATTCATTTTTCTATTTTCAGACGTAAGTTGGTTACCTAGAGCAGATGTGAAGTCCAATCCAGGGATTAGGAAAAATTTCTTTCCTGAATAATGTGAATGAAGCAGTTTTATATTTTGTCATGGCAGTGGAAGGGACATTGTAGCCCAAATGCAGTTTTTGGAAATAGAATCCTGTGAATATACTTGTTCAGGTTGTAGGGTTTTTTCATTTTGTTTTTTATATTGAAGTTTGAGAGACAAATTTATTTCTCTAATAAGATATTTTATAATTTGTACCTTATTTTGTCATTTAGAAACAAACTGTGATGTACAGGATGAACTTTATTAGAGAAGGAAGCATTTTTTTATCTTAAAAAATAATAGAATATAAACATTTGAAAAATTAATAATAGAACCTGCAAAAAAGTGAGGATACCTTTGTCAGCATTACCAAAATAATAGATTCTCTTGGTGAATAAGAACATTGTCTAAAGTCATTTTAAATGCCATGATTTTTAATCTTTTTTGTTCTATCCTTGAAAAAACAATACTATTATCATTTTAAAAATTCTTCATTTTTGATTGCCTTCAGTTGAGTTCACCAAGAGTTTACGGGTACAGAAACCCTCTCTGTTAGATGCTAAGGGGAAATGAGGATTCTCATTTTTTAAACTTGACACTAGGTTTAGGTAAATGAGTAGACAGAGTATATCTGGTGTATATAAGAAAGACATGCAGAAGGGCTATGGACGTGTTCTGGAAACACAGGCTGGTGTCAGATTTTGTTACAAAAACATTTTGCTCTATTTGAGTCCTGTAGATTTTGTTCTAGATTTTTGGATGAACAAGATAGATTAAACCTGAAATTTTTGTTGAGTTTTTCAATTAAATAAAGTAGAAAGTATTAATCAACAAGTATATAATGGAAAATGGAAAATGATATGTTAAAAAAGATCTCCTAACTGGAAGAGATCAGTAAATAGATCAAGGAGTGGAATTTAACAATTGATGGCATCTGAGCTGAGAACTGACTGATGAAAAACAAATCAAATAAGGAAAGATCATTCTAAACAAAAGAAAATTCTGTGTCATTACACAGGACAAGATATGAGCAGACATCAATTTAGCTTTTAAAGGACAGAGTTAGAGAAGATTGTAGTAGGAGAGAAATGTGAGTGAGGAAAAGTTGGGGCCAGATTATATTGACACTAATAGGCTAAAGTGTTTTAATTTTCTCATTATAATGTGGGTATGCAAAAAAGATTATATGTTTTGAGAAATTAATCTTAATGCTTGTAGAAAATTATTATAGGGCTGCTGGTGTGGAAATTATAAAGTGTACCTACTTGTCCTCTTGAGAGATGATAGGAATATGACAAAATAATGAAGATGAAGAGAAATAGTTGGGAGGACATAGTTTGGAAGTAGGGACATTAAGAACTGCTGTAGACATTTGGGTTTTCCTCACAAGAGGAAAGTTAGGAGAAGGGAAAAATAAAACTGATCCTTACGTTTAAAAAATTAACTTGATATATTAGTTTTTTGCTCTGTAATTAGACAAAGGAAAAAGGGGTGAAGGGAAGAATTTTGAAAAAAAAAAGATATGAGAAACTGAAATACGAAAAGTAGGTCTGTGACAAATTTAATATTACAACAAAAGCAAAAGTCATCCCAGATGGTCTGGGACTCAAATAATAATTTCTGTTGTCATTATTTTTTTTTTTTTTTACCCAGATATGCTGACTACCACTTCTTAAACTGACTGGACATGAAACTGTGTTACTGTCCAGTATCTTAAGTTTTTTCACTCAGGCAGAAAATCATTCACTGTCAATAAAAACTGTTTTGCCTTGTGTTATTGTATTCATTAGCTATTCAAAATGGTCTTTAGATCACACAAAAAATGCTATTTGTTTTAGGGTAGACTATTACTTGGCCTTTGAGATCAAACCAAAACTACCATACCGTATGTTCTCCCCGATATGAACTTCTTAGTTTCCATAATTACCTGGGTCATTTCCTTAGACTAAGTCAGTCAGTCAGCTTGTCTGTCTGTCTGTCTCTGTCTCTTTTTCTCTGTCTCTTTCCTCTCTCTTACACACACACACACACACACACACACACACACACACACACACACAGGCTCTTTTTCTGAGGAACCTTGACTAATACATCCTTTATTTTTATATATGTCAGCTGTTTCAGTTTTTATTCTCCATTCACTATTTCAATAGAGACCTTATTTCATAGAGTAAGAAGACACCAAATAAAGTAGATTCAATATACATCTTTTTGAAATTCTCTAATTCAGTCAACATTGGTAGAATTCATAGAAACAAAGACTGTGACATCCTGAAAGATTTTTTTAAAGAGTATGAAAATTGTGCTGAGATTAAAGTGAAGAACATTACCAGAAGATTCCTCAATAGTGGCCCTGACAAAAAGTGCTTACTTTCAAGCATTATATTCTTTTTATCAAATGATCCAGTCTGGAAGTGGCACAATCCATCTCAGTTGTTTTATTTTTGTGGTTGTTTTATTGTTTTCTGATAATTTGTCTCATGTAATGGTAGAACTGGTTCTGCTTAATCATCGATATGTTTTTGTTTTGGGTTAAGCTCTTTGTGTCCTCATTCATTCCATCATTAAACTGACAAACTATGACAAACTATAAAAATAATGAATATTTATTGAACTTCTATATGCAGTTGTTGGATACATGCCCATTATTAATACATTTCCTCAGCTCCAATCTTAAACTTCATGTCATCTGCAAGTAGTGATAGTTTTACTTCTTTTTCAAGTTGTATTCCTTTTCTTTCTCTTGTCTAATTACTCTCGCTAGATATTCATTACTATGTTGAATAGTAGTGCTAGAAGTGGACATTCTTCTTTCGTACCGGTGTTAGAGAATTTCTTACCAGTGAGTATGTTATCCCTGTGAATTAATTGTATATAGCCCTTATCATGTTGAGTTGTGTTCCTTCTGATCCCATTTGAGAGTTTGTATTATAAAGGAATATTGGATCTAGTCAAATGCTTTTTCTGCATCTGTTGACATTACCATATGATTTTTATCTTTCCTTTTGTTGATATGATGAATCAGTTTGTGAATGTTGAATCACCTTTGTGTACCTGGAATAAATGTCACTTGGTTATGATTTATGATCCTTTTAATGTTTTATTGGATTTGGTTTGCTGTGAAATATGTTGAGGTTTTTTGCATCTGTGTTCATCAAGGATGTTTGTCTATAGTTTTCTTAATTTGTGATGTCCTTGCCTGTTTTTATGATCAGAGTAGTGCTGGTCTTATAAAATGTATTTGGAAGCATTTCTACTTCCTCCAACTTTTGGAAAAATTTGAGGTGCATAGGTATTGTTTCCCTTTGAAGGTCTGGTAAAACTCACTAATGAAACCTTTTAGTCCTGAGCTGTTGTTTTTGGGGAACTTGAATCTGTTTCAATCTCCTTATAATTCATCTGCTTAGACTTTCTATTCCTACTTGGTTCAGTTTCAGATTGTATACTTCTAAATTATCCAAATTATTGGCACAGAGATTGTCATAAAAATAAAAGTCACAACTTTCCCGAGAATTAGATGAAAGAGACAGTATGGTAAACAATAAAGCAAAAACAGATTTCATTACCTGTTCCATGATAGTGGAGCTGGATTTCTTGCCCATGTCTCCTTTTGAACTGCCTGTCAGTAGGGGATGCTGAAGGGAAGTTTAGTAGTATGCGGATGTTTAAACTCTTATTTGAATTGTGTTACTATCATGGCCTTTTTGGGTGTACTACATGACTGGCAGTTGCCAAGTGATGTGCCCGGTACTTGCAGTCCGCAAAGTGCTTATAACCCTATTCCTGGCCTGCCTGGTGATCACCTTGTCTTCCTTCAGTGCACCTAGCACAACCCGCCTCACACCTCTGCTGCTTGCTTGCCCAGCTTTGGAGTAACTCTGGCCTGTGCTACCTAGTAAACTTCATCCAGTGGGCTCTCACAACACACTTGCTAAGAATATCTGATTCTCAGTAAACTTTTGCTTCCATTTCGACATGCTCCCTCCCCTCCCCTGCCCCACCTTCTTTGCATTATATTTATTTGGAAGGATTATCTTTATAACCTTAAAAAAATTCTTCGTTGTTGCAGTTAATAATTATTTCACATTTTCACTGGTAGGTTTTCTATGTGTGATCTCTCTTCTGCTTGGAATATGAATGAATCAGGTGTGTTTTAAGAGACTATGATTACTCTTCTGGAGGAGATAAATAGCTATATTAATTTATTAAAATTTGTACAAAAGGTCTATATGATTAAAGGTCAGAATAAGAAAGGCAGACGTTTTATCATAGGACTTTAAGATAGAGAAAAATCTCTGGCTGGGCTGAAAGATAACAATGGTAAGGACTGACTGGGAGCTGATATCAGGGGCGATACCTTTATAAGTCATGAGCATCCATTCTGGAGAAGCAAACTGGCATGACATGTAAAGAAAATTGTTAGGAGCCTATTAGGTTGTAAGAGATGGTTTGTGGGGAGAAGTAGCGAGAAGCAAAGTGATAAAAATAGAGTACTAAGCAGAAAATAGGAATTTCTTCGTTTAATATATATGGTTTTGTCACTGTGTTTTGACAAAGGACTGATTAACAAAAATGATAGTGTACTAAAGGATAAATATAAATAAGTTTTAGGATGAAGTATTAAAACCTATTTATCATTCGTTATTTTCTTTGCAGTTATTCCTGTTTCCTACGTTATTACATTATTCCTAGAACTGTAGCTTAAAGATAAAATTTTCATTAATGCATAAAATTCACAAGGTATTATTTATTCATCTAGATATTGGACATTGGTTGCTATGAATATGGGACTTGTGTCCTTTGGCTATTCTTTTAAATAAAAATTGTTATTCTAAGTTGTCTTTTTCTTTTTCTCTGTTTTTAATGAATTGAAATAAGTTTCTGATTTTTGGTATTGTGATTATTTTTTATTTTATTTTTTGAAAATCAAGATGCTGTTGGTTTGTAGAATACAAATAGTATTTCTTTTTTAAAAGGCACAAACTGTTTATTTTTTCAGTATTGATCATTACTTCATTAATGTTTTTTATGTAGAATAGAATTTTTATGATTTCTTTGTGTAAAAAAGGTAATATATGTTCATCTTTGGATACTCAGTTAATGTATATTAGCAAAAACAAGAAAACAGGCAGTAATTATAATCCCACCCTGATAAAACAGTTAATGTTTTGCTGAATATTATTTGTTTTTTATGTCATCTGTACATTTTATGTCTGCATAAATACATAAATGTATTTATGTACATTTATGTACATAAATACATTTATACAGATGTGCTTGACATTTTTAATCAATGAGTTATTTCATAAATTGTTTATTTTACTTGACATTGTGAATTTCCTCCATGAAATTATTTGGATATTATCATTCTTATTGACTGCATAATATTCATCAGTTTTACACATTGCTGATATTGAACATTTAAAATTTCATTTTTCTCTATTTTAAACAACATGATCATGAGATAGACATATTTTTAAAGTTATATTTTTGTACATATACTAATTGTTTATCTAACCACATCTAGATTTGATTCTCTAAAGCAGAAAATTTTTAATGCTGATTAAACAGTTGCTGTCCAGAAATGTTGCACTTTATTTTTATTAACAGTATATACACTGTTCTCCTTTAATTTATGTAACATATTTCAGGATTCTGTTGTTTATGAGACTAAAGAATTTTTATAATTCCTTATAAAATTAGTTCCTTATAATTCCTTAAAACATTAGTGGAGATACATTAATTATAATTGTACATCATAAGTGTGGGTGTCAGTGCTTCATTTATTTTTAAGACTTGGGACAATTAATCATATTAAATTGAACTGAACTCTATTAGAAATTGAAGGGATTAGTTAGCTGGTAACAGAATAAAAATAAATAAGCTTAAATTATAAAGATTGAGGTAAATGCATACTGTAGCTATCGTGACTGTAAGGGCTGGTAACTAGTCATTCAGGGAAATTGTAGAAGTAATCTTTAGAATTTGAATAAAATAGCACAGCATTCTCTATGCTGGGATGACGGAAGGGACATCTACCTCTGTCATGCCTACTGAGTAAATTGTAGTGCGTATAGTCAGTTGAGTAGTATTTAGATGGTCTTTTGTTGCTACTGTTGTGGGTTCCTTCCTGGAAATACACAATAAGTACATATTATCCATTAGCCCTTGGAATATGTAGCATTAATTACACTACTTCAAAAGAAACCCATTTAGCAGAAACAGTTTATAGAAATGAAATATTAGCACATCTTAAAAAATTTATGGAACTTGCATTGAATTTTTTCAAATACTGAAATAGTTTAGAAAAGCTCTTATTTGGTGACTTTTGTCTTTCTAATGATCAAGTTGTTAATTCTGCAAATTAATATACTTTGCTCATCTCATTTCCATAATAAGAAAATTGTTGTAGCTTAAAAGTGCAACTGACTGAAAATTGCTAAATGGTCTTAATGGTAAATATCATACCACATAATTAAAACATGAGACTAAGCATATTTTATACCCAAAGTTATTTTATAATCAAGAAAATAGCTATTTGAAAGCCTTTAAATCTCTTAGAAAGCACTATTTTAAAATTGACAAACTAAAACCACAATTGATGCAGACTTATAAAAATAATTTAAATCCACTTTGCATTATATGTCCTTTAAAAAAATTAAAAAACTCTATAGTAGTATAGATATAGGTCACAAGTTTGTGAAGAAGCTCAGTCCCAATAAGGCTGTGTATCTCATCCAAGCCCTCAAACTTGTTCCTAGTTAAAGTGATGTGGTCTTCTCTGCTATAGCAAATGTGAAAGATACCTCAGTATAGTAATTATAGACTTTAAAAATGTGAATGTAAGTAAGAATAGAAACATCTGTTTGTATAAATTAGGTTGAGATCCAGGATATTCTGTTTGAAAAAAAAAAAAAAAAAAAAAACAAAAAACCATATTCGCAAAAACAAACAAAAAAACCTGACAATTTATTTATTATCTGTAATCTGTAAGTCAGAAAGAAAAAAAATAACAATTCCAGCTTCAAAAAAAGATGAGAACTGATAAAAATAAAGTGAAAGTGGTATCATTAGGTTTCTGATATTGATAGAGATATAATGTGAAATCTCCACAAAAACTTTGAACCTTAGAGTATCACTCGAAGGGATTTGGTCAGTTCTGAAATTTTGGTTTCTTATCTATTCTGATTTGAGTCCCTGCAGGTTATCATAGTTGTGGATAAATTTTACTATGCTTTAGGGAGGAATCTCAAATGTTTGATTACATATGAAAGTTGATCAGGAAAAGAAGTTCAAGTGTAACTCTGTTAACACTGGATTGTGTAACACTACACCTGACATCTTAGAAAAAAATTGTATTCTAATTTAAGTATGATAGGTGTATTTATACTTTTTTATATGTGTCTTATTGAAATATCAATCCAGTGGTATGAGGAAAAATCAGTATCAACATTTGAAACTCAAGTACCATTTTGTAGTTAGTACTGTGTATCATTTGCTGCAGCGCGCAAAAGACTATTCGATGTTAGAAGTGTGAAGTGCTTATGATGTGAACATGTTCTGTGTCCTGTCACACCAGTGAACATTTGTCGAATCAAAAGTGTGGAGTTTATTAGTGGTCTGTAAGCCAGGTTTTTGAAGTTCTGGTAGAAAGGGACTATTGGAAATGTATAGTTGGTAACACTAGTGATTAGTTGGCAGCACAGTGAGTGAGACTCCAAAAGAGGTGAGTCTATTGTTAGAGTTTTAGCTCCAGAAATTTGACACTTAACTTTAGTCTTTAGACTTGCAAAATATTTTTATTTTTATTCCCTGAACTAAAGTTCATGTTGTTTAGCACTTTGCAAAAGAGCATATAACATCTATAATGATGAATTGGGATTAGAAACTATAATTTATTCCAGTGTTTGCACTTTTAGTCCATGGTCTGGCAATATTATTATGAACCGGATAATGAAGAAATACAACCTTTGGAGACTAGGCCCATAGAATATTGACTTAGTTTGATATTTAATGATATCTGGTTAGTTAGACTATATATATATATATATATATATATATATATATATATATATATATTTTAAAGTAGAGTCTAGAGTTTAATCTGGCCTACCTAACTGGGAGTTAGTTATTAATTTTGCCTCAATTTATTAATTTGTGAAGTAGTAATCATAACAGGTTTTTTTGCGGATTCAGTGGATTAAAACAATATGTACTTTGAACAATGTCTGTCATCTAGTAAGAGTTCAATTTGCTTACTTATGTGATACTTTTGTTTGGCTCTATCCTTGGAGGAAAAGTCTTTGTGAGTTAAATTTAATTCTCAATGGATTGGTATTATTTTTATTCTGTATTTATACATTCCCTTTTGTGTGTGTATTTATGCTTAGCTTTATTGTATATTATGTCATTTCAGGTTCCTATATGATAGTGGATTCTTCAAATCATGACACTGGAGAAAAGGCCAGACTTCAGCTGCCTACGATGAAGGAGAACGATACTCACTGTATTGATTTCAGTTACCTGTTATATAGCCAGAAAGGGCTGAATCCTGGCACTTTGAACATATTAGTTAGGGTGAACAAGGGGCCTCTTGCCAATCCAATTTGGAATGTGACTGGATTCACTGGTAGAGATTGGCTTCGGGCTGAGCTAGCAGTGAGCACCTTTTGGCCTAATGAATATCAGGTAATCTTCTTTTTTCCTATGGTTTATGCTTTGATGAGATTGCCTGTGTATGTAATAATCTGACCTAAATGCTAGCCTGATAGGTGTGAGGAATTTTCTCTCTAGTTCTTTGCCACTCTCATTGAGAAATGTTCAGGTAATTGACACATAGCATTTAAAATAGAAAAAATATTTCCATATTTAGAAAAAAACTAGTACTAGGTACAAAATTTGTTTGTTGTTGGCAGAGAACTGCTTATTGAGAGATAATGGCTCTGTTCAGGAAGAAATAGTCTTTTTGAGTTGAGGATCATATTCATATTGGATTGATTTACTGCCTTCTTGAAGAAAACACTTATAGACATGAAATATGTTATCTAAAGGGGAAGCATTTTGAATAATTATATATTTTCTCAGTTAGAGAGAGTAAACATATGCAGGGGGTGGGAGGGGAAGCCATGCTATCACCATGGCCTTGCATTTTTTTCCCCCCAGAAAGGCTTGACATAATCATGGTTTAATCAGAATATGAGCAGTGTTAGTCCATACTTTATAGTTTTTTTAATAGTTATTGAACAATCATCACTATGTGGTTTAGTCCCTGCAAATAGAAAGTTGTTTCTTATGAAAGTTCACTTTTATATTATATATTTGAGATTAAAACTTTACCTGCTTTTAGCTTATTATTGAACCTAATAATTATGCATTTATATGAAAGTATATTTTATTGTTGTCAGTGAGGAATTTTAAACAAAGAGCAGTTTTATTTCAGCTTTTAACACATGAACTGCGTTTTTAGATTAGACTTGTATTTACTTCCAAATTACGAAAAAGACTTGTATTTACTTCCAAATTAGGAAAACTGTCTTAATTGTTTTGTCTTGATTTTTCTTTATTATTAAAAGGCTCTTAATTTATAAAGGTTCTTAATAATAAAATGTTTCACAGGTAT
This sequence comes from Uropsilus gracilis, assembly GCA_004024945.1. Taxonomy (NCBI): domain Eukaryota; kingdom Metazoa; phylum Chordata; class Mammalia; order Eulipotyphla; family Talpidae; genus Uropsilus; species Uropsilus gracilis. Next base: position 68,170 of record PVHY01002872.1, on the reverse strand, counting down.
GGTTTTTCAGTTCAAGGGTTGTTTATTGAGATTTCAATGGCTTTTCATTAGGTTCTAGTTAATTCCATTGAGCAGAAGGATGCTATTTTCTGTCCAGATTAGGCATCTGCTTTTCTAGGGACCATGCCTTTGAAGAGCTGACTGCATTTGTAGCAATCGGACCACTGGAATTATGTGAAATTAATGCTGACTCACTGGAGTTAAAGTCAGAGGACTCTTCACTGACATCATGAAGTCATCATGGCTGATAGTCATCATGGTTGGATTGTCCTCTCAGAGCACTGTCTTTATATGCCTTCACATAATTCTGAAAAGGAAAAAAAAATGCTGATTTAACACAAGCATATTGCCAAAACCCAAACAACATGTCTATAAAAGTTGTAAAAATTAGGCTCTGCTGTCATATTACTTGTACTTAATCATGTTTGCTATTTGCTAGTTGTATCTTTGAAAGAAACTCATGGATATTGATCAATCTAACAAATAATGTATCTGTGGTTTCATATTTCTGTTCTTTCTGACTAAGAAATGGCCTAATTACCTTTTTCTAACTAACTACATTCTTTCCATCGATATTCATAGCATGTACTTAGGGCACATATTTCTGCATGTTAATTGTGATATTGAGTTACAGTACCTTGACATGTACCAAAGCATGACATGTGTCATGGTACCATAATAATACTTCATTGCTCAGTCTCATATTTAGCATGACACAACTCCATACATTATATGTAACTGCAACGTTTTCAGCAGGTACATTACAATTTTACAGATTTTCAAGTTAAGTGTATTGCCTGGCTAAAGTTTTCAGCTTGGTCACTGAAATCTTTCTGGAAATATCTAGTCAGAGAAAAGATTGCTAAATACATGGAACTTATGTGTAAATGTCTCTGCTACATGTTACATTTTGCGTTCTAGATCATGTCTTTATTACCTAATGTACTTTCATATCCTTTTTTCTTAACCTGCAAAACTTTACAATCAATGAGAGCAAATAGCAGAGTAGAATATTTTTTATTCATGTGTTTGGTGCTTCAACAAATTTGATTGATGTTTTCTTTGATTCTTTTATTTAGATACCTAGTTATACCTGCATTATTTATTAGAAACACATGTAATATAAGCTATGTTCATATAGTATTTTCGGTACTAGGAAATAGCATGGAAATGTTTGATTATTGCTTACTTCAGAATTGATTTGTGTTTTTATAGTTTATTATCAAATAATTAAAATTTATGGTTATGAGTTCTGAAAAATTAAAATTTAGCCATTGCACTTTGTCATCCTGTAGGATTACTCATTCTCATTTTTTTTTCATTCTCATTCTTAAAGAATTAATGCTTTTTCCCCCTTACTTGACACTAGGTTAAGTAGGTATGATGTACATAGAAATTATTTACCATGATCCCAGAGTTTATTCATCTTCTCTTATCCAGATTTACCACCTCCAAAATGTATTTTTTAAGTCTTTAAAAAATCCTCTTTTATATATGTCTTTTCTTTTGTATTTCTAGTGGAGACTTTCAATTTTTTCTTTACTTTAGAAACTCCTTTTCTGATTACCCCTCTAATTTGTGCACTCCTCATACAGTGCTTTAGCCATTTCAAAGAAAATAGTCCCCGAGAAACGTTATATATAATTAGTTTAGGATATTTTGTATAAAAGTCATGCACTGGAAACATAGTGCTCTTTGCCAGCTCAATCTTCTCTTTACCAGTTTTTCTCTTGAAGTTAAGAACTGAAACAGATATATAAATATATATATCTGTGATTTATCTTTCCTAGCTCTTCCATCTTTCCAGATGCCTGTATACTGTACTGACATGGTGATTTAATTACTTACATTGTTGACTGTTCATTAATGAGGAGACACTAGTTTCTAGACCTAAAAAATTTTGTAGTTCTGATTTGACAAAGGAAACACTAAGGCACATGATACTGTGGATTAATGAGCAGTGCTCCAAAGAGTGAACATAAAATGTAGTACAGAAAATGAAAACAAGATAGATTTCTTTGTAAAGCAAATTGGAGGCAGAAGTGAACTACATTGTTGCCTCTTGATTCTTCTCTTTCTAGACCATATCTTTCCAGTATATACTACATTGTTTTTCTCAATTCATAATTATTAGATGCTAGATACACTCTCTAGTGACATAGAACAAATAAATATAAATTTTGTTTATGACATAAAGCATTTGTGATATAATTTTTATATGTATATGTGTGTGTTTATACACATCTCATTTCTTATTACCTGTGTTTTCAGAACAAAACAGGTCTTTTCAGCTTAGCCTACCAATTACAGAAATTACTATATTTGTTTTATTTGGCATGGTTACGCATTACTAATTCTTATAGGTCCCTCACATAAGTACTCTGAAGCCTTAAATTGATTGAAAAATACAAGTGAAAACAAAGCAAAATATTGTGGTATTATGTCAGTGTTAAGTTTCAACTGAAGATCAGCACATCTCTAAATGTGTAATTTTCTCCACTCTGGAAACCTGACCTGTCTTGTATGTGTAAAACTAAGTTCTGCTTTGGGATTTAATCCATTACTTTCTTACTGAACAGTAAGGTTGTTACCAAATGAGGCAGGCAGACATAACTTCCAAAACTATTAGTGGAAACCTAATCTGCTGTTTTCCATTAACTGGGCACACATCATTAATCACAAAAATGATGCGTGATGAAAACGATGGGGGTTTGGCCAGATATTCAAAAGTGATAATATGTGGAAGAATGTGCTGGTGTTTTTTTTTTTTTTTTTTTTTTTTTTACCCCTTAGTTCACAGAGAAACAAAACCTGAATATGTGCAATCCATTTTCTATTTAATTTTTCATTGGCTTGAAAAAATTGTAAGACCTGGACAGACATGAGATTTTCTGCTTTTGTCTCCTTTTTAAAAGATTATGTGAACATGCATTGCACTGATATTTTGGCAGCAAAACAGTTCAGCTAGAGATACACTGCTACCTTTGCGTATAAGAAGATTAGGAATTTTACTGACTGCTTACATAAAATCACTAAAATATTAATCTTTGGGGACAGAGCTTGAGTTAAAGTATATTCATGAGCAACAAGTTAGGAGTGAGGAATATTGTTGATATTGCTTTTGTTAACTCTTTCAGTTTATACTGGTCCCCATTCAACTATGTAGAAAGGAGTAGGAGAGAGAAGATTTTCTTTTTTCTTTTCTTTTTTTTTTTTTTTTTTTTTTGAGACTAGGTCTCGCTATTTTTGCCCGTGGAACTGCAGGCTCTTGTTGCCCGGGGTACCACAGACTCAAGTGATCCCCAATCTCAGCTTCCCAGGTAGCTGGGATTAAAGGTGCGTGCCACCACGCCCAGCTATTTTTTTTTTTGGAACTAGGTCTGGCTGTGGGCCGCTGGCGGGACTCGAACTGTGATCCCTAGCCCCGGCCGCTTCATAGGCTGAAGCTTACAGGCACGAGCCACCGTGTCCGGCCGAAAGATTTTCTTTTCCTGAATGAGTTAGTCTGCTCAGGTACCCATACAATATACCACAAACTATATGGCTTACACAACTCAAATTTATTTCTCACATACTGGAAAATCCAAAGATCAAGCTCTTGAATGATTTGAATTTTGGTAAGAACTATAGCCTGGCTTTCTAATGGCCACCCTCTCACAGTGTCTTTTCATGGTGGGAAAGACATGGTGTCTTTTCATGATGTCTTTTCATGGAGAGTGCTGGTGTATCTGAAGGCCCACTTTATAGCCTCCATCATTTAGACTTACTCACGTCCCAAAGGTCCTGTCTCTAAATATAGTGTTGTAGGTGTTTAGGGCTTCAATATAAAAGGAAGGGGTCACAGTCCATAGCACTAGATATATCTTAGAACTGTGATGTCTTCATTTATAAACATTAAAAATGTGTGTGACTCATTGTTATGTATTAGCAGTGTTGCAGATATTATTAACTATTCAGTTGTCATTCTCTTCACATTTTTCCCATGTTGGTTGGACTCCTGGTGGACTGACTTACTTCCCAAGTTCCTTTGCAGGTGGGAGTAGCCATGAGCTGCAGTTATTGCCAGTTTTCCCAGTCATAAGGGAAAATTGTATTGGGGGGCTGTGACTTCTGAGAAAGCTTCTGGGATTACAAAAGAGGCATAGTTAATGCATGATAACATGCTGTTTGGAGTTATAGTTATAATTATGAGGAAGGAGATAACAGGAAGGGAAACAGAATTATTTAAGGAGTCAGGATTCTACTTCTAGGCAAAATAATTGTGATGAAAAATAAAAACATTTTAAATAACTCTCTGATGAGGGTTCTTCAATGCAGTCCAGAGCATACCAATATACCAAATCATGTCTTCTTCCACTTTCAGGCAATCTTATCTATCCACATATACTCTTTATTAATGATTTGTGAGACATGTGGCAGAAAAGAAAATTTATCTGTGAATGAAAAATAACCTTGTTTTTCATTTCAATTGTAAAGAGAAGACATATCTTCATATTTGAAAATGTAAAATAGAACTGTGGGCACATTAGTCAATAGTGGGATGGAGTAGAAAGAAGGAAGCAAACACCACTTGTTGGGTGTTGTGTAAGACACTGGAATGGGTAATTGTCTGTCAACTTTGTTTTCATATGTGACCAAATGCTAAGTAAATGCTTCTTATCTTCATGCATGGACTTATTTTCTGGTATTTTATCATTTAAATCGTCTGCCTTTTTCTTCTTTATAATTTAATCTGTTTATTAAGTGTTTATTATTTTAGTTATGGCAGCAGTAAATGTTGAATGTGGGCACTTTGGCTCACTATTATGATTGTAAATACCTTTTTTGTGATAGGCTATTAACAAAACTACTTTTTGTTGCTGATTTTTCATCTTAATGATTCTCTATTTGCTTTGTAATGACACTACAATGTGGTTGGGAGAAATGGCCATGTTGCTATAGTCATTGTTTTAAAACATCTGACCTGGTGAATATGACTTCTCCCGGTTTCCTGATAGTGATTTGTTCTTATTATAAAATGTCTGCTTTTTATTTTTATTTCAGACTGTGTATTGATTCCTTGATGAAACTTAGTTTCTAGATAAATGAAGACAAATGAAAAGTCCTGCTAGTTAACACAGTAATTATTGCAAGTAATTGCAAGTATATGACAGAAGTCTCTTGCTATTCTACTAAAGCATGGTTATTTTTATTTTCTTTGGCAGGGGCTGTCAAGTGCCCCTTCACTAATACATTTGAGAAATATTTCCATGAATATATTTATTTTGCTTTGTATGATTGATTGGAAAACATCAAGCACTAAGGAGAACTAGACAGTGTTTGTTCAACTTGTGACTTTTGTTCTTAGTTGCTTGTTCTGTCTAAGAGAAAGAGGGAAGACAATTGCTTCACAATAATACAGAAGAAGCCAATTCTTTCTTGGCTTATTTACATACATTCAGCCCAGGTTGTTTAATCTGATTTAATGCATTCAGATTCCATACCTGTGGATTAATCATTTAACATACCCTTAATGCACTGATTTTCATGTACCAGTACTAAAAGTGTATCTTACTGGAGCATGATTCTTAGTCAAACACACCAAATGTAAGAACCATTTCCTTCTGATCAGTTTAATGATGTTTTTGACAGTGCTGTTTGTTCCATTTATCAGCGCTATATCATTATGCAAAAAATAATAGTTTAATATAAATTTTCTTCAGTTATTTACTTTGATAATTAGAATTGGTATTCCACCTTTCTTAGAGCTTTCTAGTTTATGTACAGTTCGAATTTTTCTGTGACCTTTTTGTCCATTTCCATGTCAATGACTGACTTTACTTCATTTTAGACCACATGTGGTATGTAAACAAAATATTGACTCTTCAAGGGAAAAACAAAACTGGGTGACAGTATGCTTTTATATCAAATTTAACTTTTATATTGTGATGATCTCAGTTTCAGTTCTTAAAATGTGTTAGAAAGATGTAGTATATATCTATTTTAGTGCTTTTCAATTGAGTAGGAAGGACATATAGGGACATAGCAAACATTTTTAGTCTGTTTCTTTTTTACTATTTCTTTAGATATTATTATATAGAATCTTATTATTTTGTTCCTGGTAATATCAGATAGAATATAATGGAAGCGAAGTTTTGTAAATTAAAACATCTGCTTATGTAATCTAGTGCACAATCTATAGTTAATTTTAGTTGGTGTTTTTAAAATTGTCACTATAAAACTAGCTGCTACATGTTATTTCTGCATTTAGTTATATAAATAACCACTGCATACAAGATTGGAATTCCCTGATGGGAGTTAGATTCTTAATATTCTTTGAATGATCTTTTAAAAAAATCTTCTCAGCTTTCTAGAAGCAGCAAATCAATTCTCATTTTATGTTATGAATGAGGTCTGTAGTCATAAACTTATACCAACTAATAATGAAGTTATACAAAATGGAAAATTGCTAATATCTAGAGATTAAAGTTAGGTTTAAACTTTAGATGTTGGTGTTTTGCAACAACAGCACAGATACATTAAACAGATACAGCAATTCTCTGGGTTAATATTAAAAAACACTCTGGTTGTGAACTTTAGTAATGTAAGGCTTACAAAATGATGGAGTCAGGTTAATCCTATAAATACTAGGTGAATTTCTCTTGTTTATATTTTTGATTTTACTGTTTTTTCTCCTCACTCATGTTCCCATCTTACTAATCTTTTTTTTTTTTTTCTTCCTTTTTTGGGAGGGTGAAAGTAGTTGTAAGTAGAAGAGTAAACAATGAAACATTTATTGAATATTTGTATTACATTAGTTATTGTGATATGCTACTTGAGAATTAGAAATGGAACATATCTTATTTATGTTGGTATAGAATAAAATAAGGATCTTCATACATACTGTGTAGAGGTTTAAGTAGATATGATTTGACCTGTCCCCAGATTTTTAATATTAAATGACTCTTGTGAACCCTGTTATATATCAGTCCCTGCAGTATGGGATAATAGCTCATCAACACATTACATACATCTTACCAGTTTTGAAGTAGGTAACAAAGCTGCCTGTTTAAAGCAGCTTTAAAGTTCTTATTTACAAATAATAGACACTCACTTAAGCTAGCTAAGTGACAAGGAGGCAGTATCAATATTTTTGGGATTCATTTAAGCAAAGTGGAGTATTTAACACTGATGACTATAGGGGATTTGAAGTCACCCTGAGTAGAACAGAAATATTGACTTTCTTTCTGAAGGTTTACTATGGATGACTCATTTATTTATCTTCTGGACAAGAATTTATCTAGCAATCCCATCTTTGCCAGGCACGCTCTTGGATTCTGGGAATATACAGTGCTGAGTAAGCCTCAACATTTTTGTTTCCCAGGCATTCACTCTAAAGATTGGAGGGGTTGAATGCAGATAAAATGAGAATAAGACCAGAAAAATATACTAAAGAGATAATAAACATCCGAGTAATATGAGTTACATAGCTTTGGAAACCACATTGGAACAGGTGGTTTAAGAAGCACTGTTTGAGGAGGTGACCCTTACCTGGACATGGGATTGGCAGAAAGAACTTAGGCACTTGAAAAATCAGGAAGATGCATTAGTGACCAAGAAAACAACTCGGGAAAATCTATCCATAGGCTGACCTTGTAGAAAGATAGAAGCAGGCCAAGGTAGAGTAAAAGGAGAACTTTTTAAAGGTGAGATGAGTAGCTTGTAGTTGTGTAGAACTTTACATCCTGAAACATTTTAAAAGATTTATCAGGGGATCTTATACACTTATTCTGGTCTTATGTTTCAGATTTACTTTCTTTAGTCTTTTCACGATTTACTTTCTAATGACAACTCGGATTGTGTCCTACCTCCAGAATTGTACCAGCTTCTTGACTTTTTCCCCTTGTCTTACACTCTTACATATTGATTACCTTTCTTGACTTGTTGATTTGCTGATGTTCAACTTCATAGATTTTGCCAATGTTTCCTTCGAATCAAAATGCTTCTCCTTCATTTGTGTTCCTTCATATTTTAACTTGGGTTACCTGTTCTAAACTCTTTTTTTGAACATTTTTTAAAGTACTTCCTGCTTTAGTTAAACTATAAATTGCTCTAGTTGTTCGTTGGAAAATTTGGTCACTGTGTGTTTGAATTTATATATGATATAAATCTTCTGCTGTCTCTATCTTGTTTCTTTTTTCCCCTTCCCCAGGTTCTATTTATCCTTTAAGACCCTTTGGTAGATACCTCACCTCTCTTTAATCTTTATTGTTCACATTGTTAATTGGACATTTTCCTTGTAATAGTTTAGGTTGTTTTATACCTTGTGTTCCCAAGTAGACTATAGCTCCTCTTTGTTAAGGGACTAGAAGCACCTTAAGGATACTATTAGTTTGATATTTTTTTAAAAAGATCTTTACCATAGTAGTGTGAAGTTATTAGAAAAAGTACAACTTTTAATTTTAGAGCGACAAACTGAGAGAACCTATGCCATATTTAAGGTCATGTTCAGGTTGAGTAAATTCTATTTATTTGAGGTATTAATTTATTTGAAAAATCAGAATAATTTGCTAATTTTGGGCTTAAGTGATGGTATACAAGTAACTTTATGTTACAGATACACATCTGTGAAGGGTAGTTGCCATTTTCTTACCCCAGTTTACATGCAGTCACCTTGGATTACAAGGTCCACTATGCCTTGAATTGGATTAATTGAGTGCCGGTGCTACTGTGATTTATGGGTGACACTGAGGGTTCAGGTGGATCTGTATGATATAAAAGACTAGTGGGTTTCAGTTCTCTCTTGCTTTACTGGTTTTGGTTTCCACCCACTGACTTTGAGGAGACTTAGGTGAAAGAAACATGGGAAGGCTGTTTTTGGTCCTCAGTAGAAACAATGGCAGCTGTTTCTTGAACACACATAGATTATGTGTGTGCTCTATTTTGCATTTTCTTTCTCCCTTTCTGACCCAGCTCTCTAGGGGAACTGCCTAGCCCCTTTCCTGTGGTTTATTTGTAGAAGGTTCCTTATACTTGAGGTAAGCTTTGGGGCTTCAGTGCTCCTGCATTGGGTCATGCCTATTTGACTATTTGCTAACAAGTGGATCATTAATTTTCAATCTTATTAGGAATATTCCTTATTCTCTCTTCCTTTCTCTCTGTACACTCTCTTTTAATATTCTACTAAAAATCTTTTACACTAAGAGTCTGCTTTCTTTGCCTTTGTGCACATGAATGGAAGAATTTCTCTTATAGCTTGCTCCAATTAACATTTTGAGGCCACTTGTTAACTCTTGGTTTTAAATGAACAGATTTGTTTCTCTGGTTTATATGGATTTATACCAGAAAGACTCAATCACCTGTCTCTTTCCAAAAGGCCAAAGCACATTTGTTTTCCTCACTAAAAGCCTTTGCTGCACTTTCCCTTTCATCTTCAACTTCCCTTGTTTTAGCTAAGCTACATAAGATGGTGTCTGAAACTAAATATGGAGTTTGTTATGAATAATCTTTTATATGGCTTTCCCCTCTCATCAATCTGTGTGATGTCAATTTGATTATTTATCAGCTTAAAAAAACCCAGAGGGGCTTATTTTCTTTGTGCCCTGACACCTGACATCTGTGATAATAACTATTATCTAAATATAAAGAATGGAAGGCTGTTGGTGAACACAGAGAGAAATGATCTCTTGTACCCTGAGGGTGGAGTGTACTTGGAGAACTGTTTAGAGGTATTTTAAATTTTTTAAATAAACATTCCATATGATTTATTTACTATATTTCTTGGTATTTACCTGAAGTATACAAACACATGAACTCTTAATGTTTGTTATGACAAATAGTCGTGAGCTGGAAGCAACCTCAATGCAGTGAATAAAATGCTGGGTAGTTAAATGCGGTGTGTCTACAAAATGGAATATTACTTAGCTACATCTTAAAAAAGTAATTGAATTCCCCCATTTGAGAAACAATGTTTGGATATATATAGAGGTTGTTATTTTTAGTGAAATAAATATGACAAACACTGTGTGTTATTACTTATATGTGGTATATAAAGAAGACAACCAACTGTATTAATTAAAGAAAACAAAAACAAATTGTTGACCTTTAAAACCTATTAGTGATTACTAATTAGAAGGGAAGGGGAATGGATGGTAGGCAAATTTGGGGAAAAGGTGTTAATCGTATTGTGAAGAATTGAATATACAGTGTTGAACTTAATGTAGATGTACATACTGATTTTTAATGTTGCATACCTGCAACTTATGAAAAGAAAAAATAAAGGCAAGGGTGGAAGGGGGCTTAGGCTTCCAAATTATAAGACAGAGATAGTGCCTCAACTGGTAAGAAATGAGAATGCTATTATTGTGTGATGGCATAGCACATTGGTCTACCTGAATTGGAGGGTTTTGAAATGAGAGAGGAAATAGATAACATTGAATGGTTGGACCTTATTATGAGATGTTCCAAATCAAGTGGTGAGATTTGTGTAATTTGATTTCTGCTTTTGGATCACTCAGGAGAATAATGAGCAGAGCAGTGTGATGAAAGTAATGTTTTTAAAAAGTCATTCTTCAAGACTGAGCTAGCGCATAAAAGGTGGGCCCTAACTCAGCATTTGCTGGCTGTCTCCATACTGTTAATATTCAAATCCCATCTGTCAGACTAGACTTTTTAAGTTCTGATGCCAACATATTTGGATGGTGACCTGTAGGGGTTGAGGTGTATTTTTACTACTCAGTTCTCTTTCTGCTAGGTAAGATTTATTTATTATGAAAGGTAATCATGTTTTGGCAAACAAGCCCACAGTAGAAAAAAAAAATTCTATTTAGGGATTCTGCCTTTGTCAACAGAATTGCTTAATTTTGTTCATTTAAGCTTATTCTTTCTGCTGGGAGCACTGGGGATCTTTCCTTGTTATAAAGGATGAAGAAAGTCCATATGATGCTCTTCTCCTCCATCTGCCTGTTAAGTCCTTAATCTCCTACACCTGGGTGGCTTCTAATCCTTTATTTGCTTTATGAGCTACTGGTTCCAAGTTGAACAAGTTATGTGTCCCAGATGCCAAATAAGTTTCCCTGTGCATTAAAGGGCATGCTATGCCCAAAGATCTCCTGGAAAATAAAGAGGGTTGCTGTTAACAAATGGAGTTGCCAGTTTTAATGCTACCCAGTTAGTAAATGACATTCACTCACTATACAACTGAGAGTGCCCTATTGATTGGCAGCAGGAAGCTCCTTGTTCATGTTGAGAGTTCCTTTGCTAGGTTACCAGCCTCTGAGAATTGTCAGTGTGCTTTACTGCCTTTTTGATGCTACAAAAGTTCCTTTCTTCTTTTCGTTGCCCTTATCCTCTCAGTTTGGAGCCAGTTCATTTATATAGTCATTTTCTTGACTGAAGGGTGCAAAGTTTTGAATGGTCTTGTTGTGGGATCATCTTTGGTCACAGTTTTCTTTGGAAGAGAATCAAGCAAAGAATATAGGAGGCAAAGATATCTACTGCTTCCTAGTTACTACCATGCTAAATGAAATGCTGTGGGCTATGTTGTCAAGAGGATATGCCCTGAGTTGAAATTCAGTGTTGAACTACACTCTAGTTTGGAGAAAGATTAGGTTGCAGAAGCAGTCCTGATACCTCCCTTAATAACTTTTCAAACAAATCATCTCTACACCCAGCAAGATGGTGTGTGTTAGCCGCCTTTGGATTGGGTAGGAATCCGAAAGGCAAAATATGCTTCCTGTTCTCCAAGTAAAAATCTATAGGGGTTATTTATAGCTAACTTACTAAAACATGGTGATTGTTAGGCCAAGACAGGGTATATATATATATATATATATATATATATATATATATATATATATATATATATATATATATATATATATATA
>PVHY01002872.1:0-56206 GCA_004024945.1 Uropsilus gracilis | reverse complement strand
GAGAGAGAGAGGGAGGGAGGAAGGGAGAGAGAGACAGAGACAGAGAGAGAGATCTGGTTAACCATCACAATGAATGGTTGACATTGGTCTTAGAAACAGAGATTGTAAAATTTTATTTTACTTTTCCAGTCTCATTGCCAATACTAGAAAGACATTGCTGGGGGCGGGGTGGTGGTGGTGGTGGTGGTGGTGGTGGTGTGTGAGTGAAATGGTATAAGTCTGAGTGAAAAGGAAAAATGTTTTTGTTGGAATGGTGTTTATTAACTAGCCTATCAAAAGAAGAAAAAAACAGAAAACCATGCATACTTCAATTTGGAGGGATTCATTTAGAAAATGTGCATTAGGAAGACACTTGGGTTTACTTTTTATCACAATCAGTCCACATTTCACAAAAATGCATTGATCCCTTAGTTGTGTCCTTCCATAATACAAAGCAGAGCTTTTGTGAATTTTATGATCATCTTTTATTTCTTCCTTTAAAAAAGTAATTTGTTAACATTTTGATTTGTATGTTTTGAACCTGTTCTGTGCAATATTTAGTCACTTGATTTCCTTCTACATTTCTTCCACCCCAATCTCTCCACTCAATATTGGTGATTTTTGTGTTCTGGTTTGTTGTCATTTTGCAGAATATTTACTGGATCTGAAGATGTTTAAAATTTTCTATATAAATTATTGGTAATAGAACTGTGTAGGTCTAGTTCTTGGACCTAAAGACTAGCTTATTAATGTGTGACAAATAGGAATGTTCTCCTTTTATAGTAGGGAAAACCTGTAGCTATAATTCTTTTTCACTACTATATAGTATTATGTCTAGATATTTTGTTGTTACCAGGTTTCCAATTGTTATATTAAAAGTTATATGTACTTTCTTTTATATATGTCTTTGTGCATATGTAGAAGATATTTTCTTATAATGAATAGCAAGATCCTGGGATATGTACATGTTTGGCTTGTTAAGATCAGCTAAGTTGTTTGGCCAAGTGATCAATGAATTGGCATTCCAATCAGCACTATGTAAACATTTCCATTTTTAAATATAACAATATTTGGTATTGTTAGATTTTCAGAATTTAAACATTTTTGGGGGGATATATCTGGTGCTTTTGTTTGTTTTTGGTCATTGGTAGGTGTAAAAATATTGTCAAAATTTGACTTGAATTTGTCCAATTTTGAAGTTAAGTATATTTTCAAGTGCTTCTTAATATATCTTTATTTTTCCAAGTGCCTACTCACTTATGTTTTTAGCAATTTTCTGAAATTCTATTGGCTTTATCTTTTTATTATTAGATGCTCATCATCTAGACAACATACTAACAATCTGACAATTATTTTTCAAGGTTGACCATATATATATATATATATATATATATATTTACTTTTGTTATACTTCTTTCAACACAGCTTTAATATAATAGTGATGATTTCATTGATTCTCCATTTACAGAGTAAAGAAATGTTACAATTTTTCCCCCAAAATGAGGATTTTTATTTTACTTTTCTTGTAAAATTTTCTTTTAAAATTTAGGTAGGGAATTTTATAATAATCTAACTCAGTGTTGAATTCATGTTTGTTTTATTCTCTTCCACATTTCATGTATTTTTGCATTTCATGACTGTAGCTTTTACTTCTGAGCTCTGAGCCCTTCTCCAACTGCTTCTGAGAAGTTGTCATGTTGATGTACATTACCATAAATTCATGTAAACTAGAACTTTCATTCTTATTTTCACCCTCACCCTCTCTTAAACAAGCTCCTGAGTCCTTCAAAGACAGCTCTGAGGACTCTGTCAAACTTAACTTTATTCTTATTACCCATAGCATGTGATCTAAACCTCAGACCTCTGAATGTTTCAAATAAACTTCCTGCCTCTCCATTTCCCCATGGCACTGACCATTTTTTAGTATTAATCATTCTAAAGCAAGATAGATTCTTTCAAGTTATAAAATCATTATTAATTCCTCACTGTTCTCTGCTAAAGTATCTGTAGTCTAAGACTCTCCACCTCTTATATCTAGTGTCAACTCTGCTTTACTTTATCTTTCTTTATAAAATTTCTCTTCTATATTAATTTCTCTTTTTTTTCCTAATTGCCTTGTGCATTTTGTTTTTATTTCTTCATCCCATTGTATCCATTTTTCTACTTCTAGGTTAATCCAAATCAAATCCTGTCATTCTTTCAGCATTCATGACTCATTTTCTTGAATGCTCTTAGTGAACTATCTAAACAAAAAGCCAATTCTTATAATATTTAATTGCATTCCTTTTAATACCTATACTAATAAGTACATACTCAACACATTTGTACTAAGCACATAATAAGTAATTAATAAATATTTGTTTAGTAATTAGTGGAAGGACACTAATACTGTACATTGCAGTTGTATTTGGATTCTTTTGGGTAAAATTTGATTTTGGAATATCAGTTTTAAAGTCTTCTATATGAAACATGTTATTTAGAATAGATGGCAGATTCTGTACCTTCCTGAGAGATTCATTTTGCTAATCTGCTTGAAGAATCTTCTCTGCTTAAAATACATGTATTTTCTTGCTGATTGTAAGTGGTTCACTTTCTTTTCTATGTCTTTTGATTTTCTCAGCACTCATGTGAAATGATACTTTTGTATCCTAGTAGACTTACTTTCTCCCCTTTCCATATTTATAAACAGGCAAGTGGTATGAAAATGCCTAGACTGACTATGCAAAGTCTGTAGTTAAGAAAAGAATTCTTTAAATTCTCTAAGCTACCAAAGATATATAAGATGAATTTATTATTCTTTCATCTTACATGTAATGTAAGGACAACCCCCCCCCCAAAAAAAAAAAAAACACACACGATTATACAAAAAACAAAAACAAAAAACAAAACAAACAGAAAAGGAAAAGAAAAGGAAAATCTGTTTCAGGTTCTCCACTAGTCTAGTTTATTTCAGCTGTTAGTTGGTTAGCAGTATATCAAATAAATGATGCCTTTTTAAAGGGTGTTCTTAGAAAGTCTGCTTTTTTTTCTTCTTTTTAAAACTTATTGTTTAAGTCCATTGCAAAGCAGTTGAGAAAAGAATAACAAAAAGGAAAACTAAAATAAGGAATTACTTTCATATTTAGAAACAAGTTTATTTAAAAATATGTATAAAAACACCAAAACACGTATGAATGTGTACTAACCAATTCAATTCTTAAACAACCATGATGATTTGAATGACATCTTTTTGAAAAGTTTGTTTTATGTAACACATTTCTCAATTTTTCTCTTTTAGATTTTTATTCAGATCCTAGGGCTAGGGAACATACACTGATTTTATGTTAAAATGAATTCCCTGAGAATTTAATATTCTCAGTTCTCTTGAACAAACCTTGAAGTACTTTTATAAACAGTTGCATATTTACAAGTGATAAACATGCTTTCAACTTAGTAATTGGTAAAGTTATACATGTTTTGAACTGAAATACAATACTGATTTATTTAAATCCCTGATTTGGAGACTTATACAACCGATGTGATTTGTGTGTGACACACAGAAAGGTATCTGTCTGAGTGGACCAAGATCTTCTTTCTTTTCAATTACTTTCAAGATATTTATGTTATGCCTTGCACAGTCAAATAATTTTCACCCATTATAGTAAAACAAAAGATGTCTATTGTGTTTCAGTCATCTGTGTCCATTGAAATTCCTTATCCTATACAAGAGAATATAGGTAATTGAAAACAAATTTGGCAAAGGTTTTCCTCTTTCTTGTTAAATACTATTGCTTTCAGAAGTAACATTAAAGAAAACTTTACTTTTTCCTCAAGAGTTTTTCTTATAAAGAAGTTGTGTTTCTCCTTCTTAGTATTTTAATTTAGTTTTACTTGGCAGGTTTATGCAGAAAGTGTTCTCATATCATGCCCAGTTTACCATTAAAGAATTGAAGGCTCTGGCTCTGTATTCTTAGCCTTTCATAAGCCACAGGCAAATATGGAACACACTTCATAGTAATACTACTGTTCCAAAATTGCATTAATCATGGCCTTGTGATAGAATCTTCCATGACTGTGTTCTATTCCCACTATAGTGCAGGTTTTGTTTGCCATGGTAAACTCCACTGTTGTTTCAACAGGTATCTAGACTTCAGATAATTGTTAAATGAGTGTTGTAACTGAGGTAATTGACTTGGAATTGCAATATGAATGGTGATCTTATACTGTTTAAAGTTAAGGTAAAAAGTTCAAGTATTCTAAAGAAAAACTTTCCATTTTAGAAGGAAAAATTTGCTTAACAATCTTTTAATGGAGTAAAGTTAAGTAATGAATCTTCATTCAAGTAAAAGTCACAGCTTTTACTTGAGATTTCTACCTTAAGGAAATCATTAGGTCAACCTCTTGAAGTGGTATAGGATTTACTTAGTGAATTCATGATATGTAAGCATGGTATCAGCAAACATTGAATGGTGTCCAATCCATAATGAATAATTTTACCTCAAAAGTAACCCAAGAGTAGCATGGGAGAGAACTGAAAAATATAGGGGGACTAATATACTGATGAATGCAATTTCAGAGTACCCATTTTCCTATTCTCCAGTCATTAGAGATAACTTTACACAGATATCTCTCCCCTTCCCCCCCATCAAGAATATTGTACTATAGTCTAAAAGAGTATGATTTCTTAAAGAAGTTTTCATAATGGAGATTTAGTCAAAGGTTTCAGTGAATCTAGAGGTACAGTATAGTGAACTAAATTAGAAGGGCTAACTTTGGAAGGTCTACCTGGGAATGGAGAGTTGTTCAAGCAGTAGTTCAAGCAGTACTTGAACTACTGTGCTAATATAGGAATCTTCTGGTAGTTCACGTCTTTGGAAATACAATTTATAAGAATTGAAAATTGATTTGATAAATGGGATTAGATAAAAAAGGCAGAGATGATGCTCATTGTCAAATGTGAAATTCAATGGATTGTGTTTATCGAGCTAGATTATATGATTGTGTCTGTTCTTTTGTGCATGTGTGTAGCTCTGTTGGGGTGCAAGATCCTAATTTAGGTGATTGTGTATCATCTATATGAACTTGGCTCATAGGTTGGATATCTAAAGTTCAGCAGAATTTTTTTAATAAGAGAAATAAACTGGAAGTCATCAGCATGTGGATACTGCTACAAGTCAGAAGCTAATTTTGCCAAGGAAAATAGAGTAAGAAGGTCCCATGAACATAAGCACTTAGACTAATCAGCAAAGAGACAGCAAAGGAGACAGAAAGGAGCATTTCAAGAAGGCCAACAATAAGAATATGAAATCTTAGAGATCACAAAATGAAAGAGGTTTATGGGCTTTGCTGTGACAGAGTTTAGTTTTTATCTCTTTCAGATCATGTCTTGAGAGCAGAGTATGTTCTGTTTCCCCGCTGGCTTCTTATAAACATGAAGGGTTTTTGTTTACTTATTTTTATTACTAAGATTGTAAAATGAGTGAAACTATATTATTTACAATTTCATTTCTCTTAACCGCTTATGTTTTATTTTGTTATTTTTAGTTAAGTTTGTATTGATTGATTTATAATACTGCATAAGTTTCAGAGATATAACTTCAGCTTTTGATATGTATGTGTATTTTAATTTTAAAGGAACTAACAAAACAAAAAACTGACTTCTACTCAAATGTGTTATGTATGCTTTCACTCAGTATCTTAGAAGTATTTAGAGGGTAATTATCTATCACCAAGCATCTAAGCATTTGAAAAAATTGACAAGAATATTTCTAATTTGAAGATTAAAAAATACGGTGTCTAAGAAAATAGTGTTATCTTGGGAAAGTTACAACTGTACTAAACATAATGTTGAAATTTTTTCAATGTTAAAAATTTTATATTTATTCAGCTGGGCACGGTGGCTTGTGCTTGTAAGCTTCAGCCTATGAAGCGGCTGGGGCTAGGGATTGCGGTTTGAGTCCCTCCTGGGGCCCGAAGCGAGACCTAGTTCCAAAAAATATAGCTGGGCGTGGTGGTGCACGCCTGTCATCCCAGCTACCTGGGAAGCTGAGGTTGGGGATTGCTTGAGTCTGTGGTACCCTGGGCAACGAGAGCCTGTGGTTCCACAGGCAAAAATAGCAAGACCTAGTCTCAAAAAAAAAAAAAGAAAAAGAAAAAGAAAAATTATATTTATTCTTTAAAAACATACGGACATTTTTGTAATAGTGTAATGTTAGTGAATAGTGAATGTAATTAGTGATATTTACATTTCATTAAGACAAATGTCAATTCATTTATTCAGGTAGTCTGCAAAAACCTTATCCATATAATGTACTAATGCATGTAGGAAGTATAAATCACTATTCCAAAGCAGCGTTTGTGTAAATAACATGAAGACAATAAAGAACTAACCTTAGAAAGTAGTACTGAGAGCTTTGGATAAAAATAGATCAAGATAGTATGAGTGGGGATGTTTTGAGAGTTGGGAGGTAAAGATAGGCTGTAATTTTACATTTAGTAATCTGTAGGATTTCCAATTCAAGACAAAACTGTTAAGAAGATGAGGGTCTAAATCTATTTGCTAGAAGAACATTCCAGTAAAGGAAAGGAAGGACAAAGCCAGGTGGTGGAATCAGACAACAACATGTTCAGAATTAGCAAAGAACTTCTGTGGCTGCACAAATGGGAACAGGGGAAGAGGAAAACAATGAGAAGAAAGCTAGGTCACTTTGAAACTTGTAGCGCTACGTGTGGATTTGTCTTTTATAAATTAGAGGGCTTGGACTTTCAGCCGAAATTTTGAGTAAGGGGAGAGATGGAATTCTGGTGAATCAAAAGTATTTTTAATTTTCTTTAGTATGTCTACAGGTAAGCCTATAAATTTAAACTTAAAAGCAATAAATATTTTTAACAGTGTGCTATAAATAAGCTACAGTGTAGCCTGCTGGCCATTATGGAAGTGCAACATGACTATAGGGTCCTGAAATTCAAGGTATATTGGCATGCATATACCTCATTTTCAGTTTTTAGATGTTTAACTTTGGTGAATTAAGATTTGTTTGAAATATTCACTTGGTTTGTACATATGGAAGCTAACTTATTTAAAGTTACTCAGATGAGATAGGCGGCTGCCTGTGGCTCAGGTCCTGGCTCCTGGAGCTCCCTTGACAGCGGGAAGCGAGGGGGGGGGGGGTCAGGCCTCTTGGGTGAGTCCCCCGGGAAGGGGGACGGGGTGGGGAGAGGAGGCCCCACCCACCAGTTAGTGGCTGCGGGCAGCCACTTACAGCCGGCCTGGGCAGTGCCGGGTAGCCCCCAGCCCCTGGAAGCCAGGGGCATGAAAGGGCGCCGGACCACCGTGCTGGGAACTTCCGGCGTGCAGGCAAGGGGCAGGGGCGCCCTTCCATCTCTCTCTTCTTACTCCAGCTAAACTTCAGAGGAACCAGAATATGCGCAACGCCAACCCCAACATAGAACGGGTGAGGGACCAGGCAAAGTCCAGCCCACAGACCTGAGCTGGACACAGCAGAAGGACAACCAAGTGAACCAGTGCATGTAAGACCAGAAAAACAACCGTAGAGACACGATGTCACCAGGCGCACTTCTGCGCTCGCCGGGCCAAGACCCGGGTCTTCATTTTGGAGATATATTCAAGGAGAGCAACACACCCTCCCCCCTCATTACAGGAGAGGAGAAGATGACCAAATTGGGGATAATGGGCCCCACATCAAAACTGCAAACTGAAGCAGAGGAGATGGTCTTCAAAGGTCACTCGCAGAAGCCTGAACTCAAAGAGAAACTTTTTGATCAACACTGGCTGGGGACAAGACCCCTTAAGTCCAACACCAGAGCTATAAGGAAAAGCAGCAAAGCAATGGAGATGGAATGGGATTGGATTGGAGAGGACGGCCTGCAGCAAGTAAACATGGACAGATCACAAAGGAATATAACCTGGCCACCCAACGCAAACTTAAGACTGAAAATCTAACAGCAAGGTTTGCCTAGACCCAACAACGCAGTCCCTCACCCAGAGAAAAGACACTAACATAGGAAAGAGACTAATGAACTCAGCACAGCTAATAAACAACAAAGAGTGGGGTTTGAGAGAATGGAAGGGGCACCAGAGGGAGAAGGGAGGGGGAAAAAATAACACAGAGGTTGTAACCTAAAGAACAAAATAAAATAAAATTGTATATAAAAAAATAAAGTTACTCAGATGAGATTGCTCTGATTACTAAAATGAGATTACTCAGATGAGATACACAGAATGAGAAGTAATGAGAAGAACCAAAAATTATCTACAATTGTATAATGTGTACTCAGTGTCTTACTTACTTTATTTTGGTCCAAGCCACTTTCTCTCCTCAAGGACATCGCTTCATCTTTTATACATCTCTTTGCCCAGGTTTGAACATATGATTTCTTTTACCACTGGGTCTTTCCTGTTAATTGCTACATGATAATCCTTTCTCTTTTTCCTCAGAACTAATTTTCAAGCTTTCTTCTTTTCTATGCAGCTTCATAAATGCGATCAATTTTTACCCTATGGTTTAGCCTACATTCTGCAGTAGACTTTGATAAATTATGACCAAATCAGAACTCTGGCTGGTTTTTGTATATTTTGACCAAAACTAGATACTTTTTAAATTTTTCAGTTGCTTGTGGAAAAGAAAAAGAAAAAAATTTAATTATATGAAATCAGTTTTGGTCAATATAAATATTGCTTTCTTATATATGTCCATTCTCATTTCTTTTGCTTTTGTCTCAGGTACTCTTGTGTTAAATGGCAGAGCTTAGGTTGAGTAGTGGTGACAGAAAGCATATGTGTGAACGGCTCACTAAGCCTTAAATAATTTCTATCAGACTCTTTCAGACAAGTTTAGTAAATTCTGTCTAAGAGCATGGCTTCTCAAGCTTTTCTTTGCATAGAATTGCCTGGAGAAATTGTTAAATCTCTTGTTCCTAGTCTCACTCCAAAGGGATCTGATTTTGTCAGTAAAGGGTAGGCTGTAGACTTGAAATCAGGTAATGAAAAAAAGCAAAACAGGGTACTTAACTAAACTTAGAAATGGAAGCAGCTGGCCCTTCTAAATCTAGCCACTCATCAGATTAGCCCCACCCCACATGGAGATTAGCAAGACCACACTATCTTAAAAAGGTACAAGAACAGATTTACTCATTAAAAGATGAAATAAACAAGTCACTGAAGATACAAGGGGCCATTTTGGTAATCTTACCACACAGCTCAGTATTTATTTCAAAAAGTTCATGTTGGATATACATGAGTCCTTCAACCATGTGTGTCCTCAAAATGGTGGCTCACCCAACTTTAAGCCAAATGAAGAAACCAAGATGGCACCATCAATCCTCCTCCAAAGGCACAGCTATTCACTTCAATTCAAGTAAAGAAGCCAAGATGACATCGTCAATCCTCCTCGAGGAAGCACAGCTCCAGCCTTCTTTAACCCCAAACCACCAAGACTCATTTGTAACAACAGCAGCAACCACTTAGGACTTCTCACAATGAAAGCAGCAACACTCCAAGTTTTCTTCAAGTCTCCAGACAATTCCCAAGGGTCACCGTTTTAAAGTTAAAGCAAGTTTTCAAGTACAAATTTTATAGTCAGCTTACACAAGTTACAAGTTTCTTTAGCATTCTTCCTTGGACTCCTCACCACTGTGGGGTGGGGATGGAAACCCACAGAGTAGCTTCCTTCCATACCTTGTTGCCACACAAGGAGGCAGCAGCTGCGAGACCTCCAGCTTCCCTGATGTTCCTCTGCTGTCTCACTCCTCCAGCTTTCTTGCTCCCTCCCTGTTGTTCTCCAGCCACATTCCCTAAATCCCCTCTCTCTGTTCCTTTCAGGAGAAGGCTTGGCTTCCCTTCTCCAAGTCTCTGCCCACCTATGCACAATGGTTGCCATCTAATATGTCATTACCATGCTGAGGCCATACTCCTCCCCCCCCCCCATTTCACAAAAGCACCCCTATCTGACTGACCACACTTCAGCAGCATTGTGCCAAAGCCGGTTTTTGTTTTTTACTTATTTTCTTTCTATGCATATCTTCTCCTAGCTTATGATTTAGGAAGAGAGACATGGATGGAGTTGTATTTCAAGTAACCTGGAAGTAGCCTAGTCCATGCAGACTGGGTCCAACATTGAAGGTTAGAAAATAAAAACTATGTAGTATACTTTTAAAAAAATTTATTTTTTTAAATTGACTGCACACACACACACACACACACACACACACATCATTGTCTACCTCAAGGTTCTCCCAACACCTTATCACCCATGAATCATCTTTATCTCTTGTGTCCATTCCTCCCATGATTTTACCCCTCCCCCTCTCTTATTCTATGCTTTAATTCTGCTGACAGTCTTAAATTTTTCTTGTCCATTTGTTTGTTTTCTTTATAGCTTACATCATTTGCAGCAACATGATTGGAGCTAGAAGGAGTCATGTTAGCAGAAATAAGCCAGAAAGAAAAAGAGAAAACTGGATATAGCATACTTTTGTCTTTATGATTTTTTTTTTTAATATAAAGTATTCACCTCGCATTTTTGCTCTGTCCCTCCTACTTAAAATAATTTATGTATCTTTATCTGGTAACTTAAATGCCATTGCAATAATTTATTTATTACATAAATTATTTTGTTAGAGTAATGGTAATCATATTAATGATATTTTGCATTGTTTTTCCAAAGTATCTCTTCTTTGTTAGACTTTTGTCTTTTTAAAAAGTCAGTATAATCTGTTAATATAAAGTTTTTTATTAAATTATTTATATCTGATGAACTGTAGTTCAAAAGTTTTTATAGTGAAATTACATTGTAAATGTATAATTGTGTCAAATGCAAACTAATAATATGACTAGCTTATCGTAGAAAATTCAATATTAACAACAAGGGTTGGTTTCTACACAGTATAATGACATCACATATGCAATTTTGTGCTTGTTTATGTTGTGTATTTTTTTATTTTCTATTTTCATACTGTAATTTCCACAGATGTATTTTCTAATAACTTTGGCTTTGTTCCCAAAGCCTGGTCAGCCCTCTGTCATTCACATTTACAAATTTAAAATAACTTTTGCAGTCAAATTATTTTATACAACTTAACTGAATTTAGGATAAAGCAAAGGGAAAATATATATTTTACAAATATTATGTAAACGCTACACTTTGCATTTCTTAACCCATCTTAGTAGTGTAGTAAAATTTGGGCTTCTAACCAATGAGCCAATAAGAAAACTATTACGATTCTGTTAGCCACTTTAAGTTTATTTCAGCCTATTTTCAAGTACCAGAATGAGAGAGATGAAATGCAATAAGTTCTATCTTTTGTCACAAAACTTTTAATAAGTTGACTTAAAATCTAGTATGCAAAATTTAGCCAGGTATTTGATAATGCTAATTATTAACAGAAATGAAGTGTTAGAGATTATGAAATTCCTGGAACTTCCAAAGAAGACTAGCCTGATATGTCAAGTTACAGGAGAGAAATGGACATAAAACAGAATTTCTACTTCAGCTTTCAGTAAAGAAAGGAAGAAGAGAAAGAAAGGGGTTATATCACATATCATACCATGAGAAGTTGGGAAAAAACTGTAGCCTTGAGGAAAGGCTGTGATTCCAATAGTGCTGGACTCCCTAGACTAAAAGATTGACTATTTGTACCTGGATTAGGACAGAAAATGAGATGTTCTGCTCCTGTTGTAAGTGTAGCAGATATTGATGGATGGCCTCTTTTTAAGGATGTTTGTTTATATATACTTAAATATAATAAAATAAAATTACATAATAAATTTAAGAATATATTTAATATACTGATGTTTTAAGAAAAATTGTCCTTGTGAAAAATAAGTAATATGAATGGGTAAATATATAAAAATATAAAAAATATAAATAACTAAATAAATATATAAAAACAAGGTTTGAAAAAGTAATCCATAACTGCAAGCACAAAGGTTCTCAACTTGGAAGCTTTCTTACCTCCTGTCAGTTTTGTTAGATGGACGTGAGTCTTTATGATGAAAATGCATGACAGGGAATTGAGTCTACTTTGTTTTTGTGCATCTCCCTTCTTTCTAGGCACTCACAGAAAGATTGTTGAAATAAACTGAATTTTCCCTTCGTAGGCAGGTGCCACCTAGTTCCTACAATAATTTAATTACTTTTGTTTAGTTCTGGTTAACTCAAGAGCTTGTCACACAGACAATTTCTGGAGAAAATATTTTGATCTGGTATATTGCCATGGAAAAGACTGAGTTTTGTTTTCCCTGAAATTTTATATTTAAAATTTTTAACCTTCTAATTTTCTTTCTTATATCATCGGTCATTCTTGTGTAGTTTTTGTTCCCCTTAGGTGAGGCCCTCCCACCAGTTAACTGCTCATATACTACCGGCCTACACCTTCCATCACTATATCCTCCTTCACTGCAAGCCTCATCCTTTTTCCTGGAATAGCATCCTTTTTCCTGGGTGAGGACTGACACTCCTGGATAGCAGCAGATGAGGCAAATCTCCAGAAGCAACTATAGCCAGGTAGCAAGGCAAAGCACTTCGGGAAACTCTTTCAGGGCAGGTGCGTGGTGGAGTGGTTCTCTGGATTCCTTACTTTTGGAACTTGCTGTGGTATAGGAGACTATCCCATTTTCTCAATATCAGCATGGTCTTTGGGTCCCACGCCCTCTCATTCACACTGATTTCCTCATCTAATCCAATGATGCCACCTGATGCTGCCTCTGAGGTTTATAATTCTGGTGCAGGGAACTGACCTCTAGTCAGTGTCAGTGGAAAGTTCACCAATGGGGACATAATCCAGCAGGGGACCAGCAACTCTGCTCTCCTTTACTGGTTTTTAATCCTGCTTTGGGTCCCGGATTACATCTCTGATGTGTTCCTCCCCAAGTTGCAAAAGAAAAGGAGGATGCGTCACTCATATTGTTGTATGCATCTCTGGATGGGGGTGGGGGGTGGGGAGTGTGTTTGGTTCCTCAACCCCAGGAGATACTGTAGATGGAACTCATGTTGATAGGTTGCCACACCAACACCTTTCATGGATTTATCTCTTGTAGTTCTGACCATGCCCAACCTATATGGGTCCTCCCCAGGCTTGGTTTGTCCATCTCATCAACTCAAGATCTGCAGCATATTTACCCTAAAATTGTACTGGGCATTTTGTATTAAGCTGATAAATGATGTTTGGTATTTCTGATAAGGTTTCAGAAATCTTAGCCAAATGAAACAAAGATCTACAAAGGTCTGGAATACAGAAACATTATTATAACAACTATTATTTCTATTTACTCTATACTGATTTTTTCCCTTGCATTATTTACTTTGACTTTCATAACAAGTAGATAGAGAAAAATACTGTATCCAGTTTATATTGAAGGAAGTTATTTGTTGAAATTTCCTTTATCACGAAGCTAGTAAAAGTCAGGTGTGTGTTAAAATCCAAAAATTCTCTCTCTCTCCTCTCTCTCTCTCTCTCTCTCTCTCTCTCTCTCTCTCTCTCTCTCTCTCTCTCTCTCTTTGAGGGGCCTCCCTGTTGTAGAGGGATATCCCTCGCCCTTGTAGGTTCTTCTGGGGTTAGTTAAGTCATCAAAGCAGCATACGATGAATTATCAAAGGAAAAAATCAATTTACTAATACATAAAAGAGTATTGCAATGATTCTGGGTTCCAGTTTGGCCAAAGATAAATGAATATAAATTCTAGATGGGAGGATCTGAGGTAACAAAGAGAGAGGAGGAGACTTCACATGACAAGGAAAGAATGACTTTATCTTTTTAACAAAATATTAAATAATTTACTTATATATAAATTTCACATCTTTGTGGTCTCTGGGGTTTACCCTCCCCTCCTTGAATGTTCCCACCCTGTCCGCACCCCCCACCCCCAGTTGTGTACTTTAATTTGGTTGTTGGCTTGTTTTACTTTTTTTCATGGCTTTTTGTTTATCTTTCCCATGTCACATATAATAGTGAAACCATTTGGTTTCTGTCTTTTTCTTTTTGACTTGTTTCTGCTAATATGATTTCTTCTAAGTCCGTCCATGTTATCATAAAATCATCCAATTTGTCATTTTTAATTGATGAGTAAGGATGACTTCATCTTACTCTGAGAATAAAGATGAGATTCTCAGATTGAATATGTTTGCACATAAACATATATATGTGGAATATATATATATATAAAATATTAAATATATAAAAGGAATATTGTGATTTTATTTGCAAATATATAATCTATAAACTTATATATAATATATAACAATATTCCTTTCCTCACACCAAGTACATTATACTAGATATATAAAGAAGAGTAGTGATTACTTTTTAAGTGGAAGATGTAATGGTAATAGTCTTCCCAAGACATGCACAGGTCTTGATTGACCTTTGTCCCTGTATTAAGAGGATGCATTCTGGAGGACCATATTGAGAAAAATATATGTGACTCTTTTGGGGAGACCTGTTCCACACATTACCGTAATATTTCTGTTCGCTAACCAAAGGTTTTGGAAATTCCTTTTCCCACATAGGCAATCTTTTATGTTGGGAAGATAAAAAGATAAAAAATATGAGTTACTACTACTGTAGTCGTAGAGTGGCTTCCTGTCTATGTAGGGCATGCAAAGGTGTTAATAAATAATTACATTAAAATACAGGTGCTAAAATGTATGTCAGTGTGCTAGGGTACACCAAGGGGTTAACTTATTTCCTGAGACTGGGAAAGACAGAATTCATGGGGCAAAGGCACTCTGTCCTTAAGGAAACACGGCATTTTGTTTTTGGAAGACGGAGACATTTGTGACAAAGAATTTAACCCATATAAAATCTCGAGCTGGGAAAGTGATGTTTTGGGAATTGTATTTCCTGTATCTGGAGCCTGGGGGAAAATATATAAAGGACTATTTAGCAGAGTATTAAGTGTTTCAGAAGAGAAAAATGAGTTACATTCTCATTTGTAGACAGAATAACATTTAATTTTAATAAAGTTAAAATTAGAATACCAAAAGGAATACTATTTGATATGTTTTAAAATACTCTAATCTTAATCTAAAATAGTGTTTTCTAGTCTTTTGAAAGATACTTTGTATTCAATTGGTTTTTGCAATTTCATAAAATAGGGAGTAATATTTTCTATGGACATATGACCAATTTATTGAATTCAAAATATTTTTTCAGAAAGTAGTGTTATCTTCTGCAAAGAATGTCATATTGATCTTCTCCTTTTAACTCAAGTGAGTTGAAAGATGGTGAAAATCTCCCTAAAGCTACAAAAAGAATAGTAAAAAACAAAGATCTAATGGGGCCAAAGGACAGAATTAATGTGTTATGTGGCCAATTGTAAGAAAATTTAAAATGACAGAACTGGAGAATTTAAGGATGTATTTTTTTAAGATACCGTATCATTTAAACACAACATATCTGCAAGCTTGATTAGGACAATGGCTGCTTAAATGTGATTTCAGCTGGGAAAAGGTATACTATTCCTGAAGAGATTATTATGTAACCAGAGCAGCATTTGGTATATTAGTCTGCCAGAAGCTGTTAAATGCAGGGTAATTGAATATACCTGGAAAATAGCATGGTCATGTGGAAAGAGTGGCGTTCAAATTACATATATTGACCTTTTCCTAGTGCTGTTCTCAAAACACATTGTTTACTGACCTTACCCTTTTTGAACTTTAATTTATCTGCGACATTAATTCTCTCTTACCAGGTAACAATAGTCACAGGTTCCACATGAGTATGTAAATATTTTCTGGAGACAGTTATTTTGCCTACTCTACGTAGGCTTTATTTTTATTTTTGTGAAGTGCTAGAGACTGTTACAGTGAAAATTTACAGGAAAATAGGTACAGTGTATTAAATGCTTTGTCTAATGCCTAGTATATAGTAGGAATTGAATAAATAAGTTGTTTATAGTCTTATTTCTTACTGTCTTCAAGAGCTTGAAAAAATAAATTGCTCATATGTAGGCTCCTTTAAAGCATACTATAATTCTCTTTCCTGTAGGCAAATGATCGCATTTGCCTAAAATCTACATTGATGGTTGATGTGTTCTCATAATTTAGCAGGCATCAATATACCTAGAGGACTTCATAAATGTAGATACTAGACTCCATTCATAAAGTTTCTGACTCATTAGGATTAGGGAAAGACCCAAGAAATTGCATTTCTAACTAGATTCCCTGGGAAATTGAATGTTATTGTTCTGGAACTGCACTTTGAGAACCACAGCTCTAGAAATAACCATGAAAGTAGATGGGGTTCACTTGACTTTATTCTTATGTGCAGGTAAGTAAATCTCTATGTTTGACTGGTTGGTATGGTGGCAGAAAGTGTATATTTTTAATAGAAATACATACTCATTTTTCTTTTTCCCAGAACACAAATCTGTTCTCTAAAAAGTATTGCTATTTGAAATAAAGCAAACTGTAATCATTGACTAAATATAAAAAATATGTGCCTTTTTATCCAAGGAAGAGCATCTGACTAAGATTCAAACAGAGATCTTGGTTACTTCCCATCTGTTTTTTAGTCAGTTAGCCAGGCAATTTTTCAGTTGTGAAAATCATAAAACTGAATGGTTCTCCATCTGAATGTGCTGCTGCTTCACAAATCAAATGTCTTTTAATAGCACTGTCTTCCAGTTACTAAACATAGTGCTATTATTTTGCAACATGATGTTTATGCCTGAAAATAAAATGTTAAATTAATAATGTTTTTGACACTATTGTCCCTGAATTATAGTACTATAAAATACCTACCATTTTGTACCATGTTTAAACTCAGATTTACTTTAATATCATCTAAGAATAAGTTTCTAAAATTTATTTCATTTTCATAAAATATATAAGGTGGCACATATCAAATTTTCTGCATTTATGTGCTAGGAGTTTGAAAACAAGGGAAACAAGCACAAAGGTCTAAATGAAACCTTCATGTATCTTTCTAAAATACAATTTATTTTACAGAATGAATTATTCTTTTTTTAAGAAAAATGATTTAAAAACTAATGCCATGCCTTGATTGGACAATAGTAGAAAATCAAGTGCTTTGAAATTTTGCGTGATTATAAACTAAATTGAATACTGTTAGTACTTTTGAATGCAGATTGGACTTAGATTTTATGAATTTTATTGGTTGCTCATTTCCCAGAATAGTAGCACTTAATACAACCAATGAATCAGTGATCACAGAATAATTGTATCTAGTGTAATGTTAATGTTGATTGAAAGCCTAGTGAGACAGTGTTTCAGCCTTGAAATAGATAAAACTCATAATTCTCTGGTTCAAAGAAACATGGGTTTTTATTATTATTTATTTTAATTTTATGTGTACTACTTTTTTCTTATGGGTTAATTTTTGGACAGCATATTAAAAATTCTTAATTTAGAATATATCTTCATTAGTGGTTTGTAAACATCACAGTGCATAAGAATCACTTGTGTACTTTTTTTTTGAGACAAGGTCCTGCTATTTTGCCAGTGGCAACACAGGCTCATGTTGCCTAGGGTACCATGGAACTCAAGCGATCCCTAGCCTCAGCTTCCCAGGTCACTGGGATTACAGGCGAGTGCCACTACATCCGGCTATTTTTCTTTTTTTTTGGAACTAGGTCTCCGTATGTTGCCCCAGGCAGGACTTGAACTGCGATCCCTGAACTCAAGCGATTCCAGCCTCAGCTTCCCAGGTAGCTGGAATTACAGGCGAGCACCACCACCCAACTCTTTTTCTTGGAACTAGGTCTCCATACATTGCCCCAGGTGGGACTCGAACTGCAATCCCTGGTCCCCGCCATGGCTACCTAGGTTGCTTATAGGCACGCACCACTGTGCTCGCATTGTACTTATTAGAAATTCACATCCAATGGACTAGGAAATATTCACTCACTAGATTTTTAGTGTAAACTAGAAATACTCATATATAGCATGTTTTTTGGATAGTACTAATACATGTGGCACAAAGGCCTAATTTGGATGTGCAAACATAGATTTTATTGATGGTGAACATAGATTTGACCAGAGAAAGAATGGATAATTGAAGATGAGATTCAAACAAATATAGATGAAACCAACATGTTCATAATAAGTCAAATTAAAGATCAGGAGCCTAACGGCTTTATGAAACGGAGAAGTGGATTTTTATTCTTTTATATTTCAAAAGAATATATTTCTATATTTATATCTGCAAATTTAGAAAAAAAATTTTTTAATGTTAACCTATAAATTATATGGGTACATTGATTAGGAATATCAGAAGAAAAGGAGTCTATACTTGGAAGATATCTTACGTAGAACTCCCAGATATTAAAAATGGAATCAAAAACTTTGGTTAGAATTGTCATAGGACATGACTCCTTTGTCTGTTTATTGTCTACATTATTTTTTCCTCACTGTTTAAAGCATTGCCATGGAAATTTGAAATTTCTTCCAAACAAATTGCAAAGCATTATTTTGGTAAGTTTTTGCTACAGACTTGAACTTGCATCTAAAAGTCTTTCTTACATGAAATGTGGAAACAGTCTAGATTAATTACTGCGTTGTTATAGTCAAAGAATGCAGTGTATATTTAAAAAAATATTAGGCTATATAAAATTAAGTGTTTACTGTGTTAAAAAGTGTGTGTGTGTGTTGGGGTGGGGGAGAAGAGATGGGGGAAATCTTAGAAAAGACATAAATTATATTGATCCTTATAAAACCAATGGAATGAAAAGAACTTAAAAGTAAGAGCTTCCAGTATACTTTAAGCTTGCAAACTTTTGGTGCTTTGGAAGCCAAGCAACTAGAAAGAAGCTATCACAGAGCAGACTCCTTTGAAGAGTGACCTTTGCATTTAATAATGATTTAATATGCTTCAATCAGAGAGTGTCAGTAAGAATTTTGCATGAAAATCCATATTTCACTGGGTTGACACATGAGTGGCAGCAAGTAGAAAATAAAAATTCAAATGATAAGAAGATATTTGGACATTAGTCACAGGTTTATGACAAGTACAGAGTTTTTAAAAATAAAAGGAAATACGTGAGCATATTTATAAAAGCTGAATGGAAAGGAGTTATTGGAAAGGAAATACTAAAGATCCAGAACAAACTGATGTCCAGGAAAGCACATAGACAAAGGGTTGGAGTTGACCTTTAAAAGACAAAGTCAGCTCATATCCCAAGAAAGAATGAAAGAAAGGAGTATGTACCAACAATGAGAATGCACAGATGTTAGAGCTTTATGGCAAGAAGTTTAAGTAAATGGTGTCTGAGATTTTTTATTTTTCTTGATAAAATTAGACAAAACCTGGACGGTGTAATGAGTGCAAGACAATCAAAGTTGAAGGTAAGAGAGGAAGTTAGATGATGATTTGTGGGTCTTAAGTTTGATAAAGTATTGAAGGTGAACATTCAGAAGGTGAGAAAAGGTTTCAATCTGTTATCCTTGGTAGAAACAGTGCTTTTTCATATGATTTACTATTGTAAAAACTGCCCTCCTGAGCAAGTTTTCCAGACATCGGACAAAAGACAGCATAGTCCAGTATTCCTGAGAGGAAGAAATAAATGAGATTCTTAATGTTGTCCCAGGTCACAGCCTTGAGTTAGTGTCTAGACCTGCCATGGGAAGGGGTATTGAAGCATAATACCACACTCTTACTGAGGACACTGATATCAGAATTGTTTGCACTGAGGCATTTTGGGGAAAATCTGGGGTCAGACAAGTAGAGAGGAGAGATACAAAAATGAGTTGAAGATTTGCAGAGAGGTTTTTCAAATTATTCGTGGATGAATTTGGAGTTAGGATAAAGAATATCTGAAAAACAACTGGAGAAATAATTCTCGTAATTCACCTAAACCTGATACTAATCTGCATTCCCAACTTCAGTGTGTAGTGCTTTAATTATATACAGCCTTGGGTGTGGGTGGAGTCCTCAGAGTAATAGTGCCTTATTTGTGGAAATAGATCGGCCTTCTTTTACAGGCTGCTCTGCTGTCACCAAACAAGTCTTCAACCCATCTCTTGAATGGATCATTTTGATAAAAACATGAAACCGTGTTTTTCCTCACTCCTCTAAACTCCAGAATCTCAACACTTCTTACAGGGATGTAACAAATTGCCTAGCAACAAGGTGAGAGCCACAAAATTTAGCATCCTATCAAAATGATCTCAATGCAAAGAAGTATGAAAATGAGAAACAGTACTCAACAGAAACATACTCAGCTAAGACAGAGACAGATATTCACAAAGATGTTATCAGCTATTATATACAAAGAGAAAAAATTTGGAAAAAAATCAGCAGGATCTCAGTGAGTTGTGGTTCAATATTGAGTAGTTTAACATGTGTACCACAAAGCAAGGAAAGAAAGGAACAATAATTGGAAAAAGAGTGACCAAATGTTTTCTAAATTTTGTGAAATTGGAGCAAAATGAATATCAGCAAATTAAATATAAAGGAAATCACACCAAGATTCCTCATAATAAAGTGACCCAATGTCAATCATGAAGAGCAATAAATTAAGCAGTCAGAGAGAAAAAATATTGAAGCACTCATTGCTGTGCGTAAGGGATGGGCATCCTAGAGATGGGTGGTAGCCCTGTTTTTACCCTGAGGTGGGTTCAGATAGTGGGCAGAAATCAGAGGTGGTTGACTTTCGGTTCCACAGAGGATATTGCCTAAAGGGGAATACAGAGGGCTTGTGGAACAAGCTCTTTTTTCTTTTCCTTCCCAGATTGAGCACAACTGTGAAAGCTCATAGAGATCCTCAGGTGCCTTGGGATTATCAGGAAATAATGAATGGTTTCAGTATTCCTAACTTTGGCTTCTGACATTTTAACGTTAAAACTGAGATTCATAGTGAACCTGTGTGGGTCCAAGACAGAGATGTGATTTGCTATGGTAATTGTGACAAAATGGCAAAAATTAGTCATTACAAATTTTTGATAAGAGAATTATCTTTCTTTTGGCATTGACTATGTATGGAGAGCATTTGTATGTAAACTCTAGAAGAATAAGAACTACATTTGTTTTATTCAACTTTGTTTCCATTGCAAACGAAGTGCCTGGCCCATAACTTTGAACTTAATAAGACATTTAATGAACACTTCCATGCTCTCTCATTTGTTGATAATTTTTCAATGTCAGGAACAAATTAAGATTTAAATAAAATCCTTGACAAATTCCACATATTTGCCAGCCAAGACAGTAACAGTGGCTGGAAATTCTGTTAAATTAATTGCATGGCAGTCTACTACTTTCTTCAACTTCAAAGGGAAGATGATGCTTATGACCTATTTTATATGTATAATGAACAATAATTATGAAACATCATGTATTTTATAAAATGTTCTGTAAATGCTTCTTTTCTATAAATATCATGTAGATTTTGAAAAGTAGGTCATTGTGGTTTTGTCTCTCTAAACTTTTACGAAATGGAGAATAACCTTTAGAAGTTTTGGTGAAAAGTCGAAATCCTCATTGTTGCACTCAACACTGTTCATTAAGTGTACATTTAAGCAGGGAACCAAATGAGGACTGGAATTGTAAAAGGGAAAGTTTTAAATATAGCACACATTTTCAGTATCTGTAGTCAAATCAATATATGAAAAGCGTATGTGACTAGTGCATGATAATGTGCTCTAACTGTGAAAGGGAAGGGAGCCTGAGTGTAGAGGTGGCAGTATGATGCAAAAGAGATATTAAGGCAGAGCAGACATTCAAATTGTTGGGTTTTACTTTTATTCATGGGGCAGTGATAGTTCAAATGTCTGTGGGAAATTGAGAAATGAGTGAATTACAATAACTTTAGATTTGTTTTGGAACATAGAACAGGAACTTAAGAAGAGACTGGGGGGGAAAGGACCTAAAGGTTTTCGTGAGTCATGTGGACTTACTGAACTGTTGTAGTATTCTAGGAATGCTTTGCTTATGGCCTCAAAAGTGAAATAGTGTGGAAGAAAGGTGAAAGATGACTTACAGAGGTAATTGTTGGAAATTGCTGATGCTATACTCAAAATGGGTGATTCAGTCAATGAGTTGCTGCTTTGTCACTTCCTTAGTTATCTTTATAATTATTTATTCTGATTTTGCTAATAAATGTTGCTGATTTTAGTTTTAATGCACAGTGCATAGTGTTTCTTTTTTATTATTCTCAGCCTGTATTCCAGTACCTGAAAAGATGAGTTTATGAATGATTAAATTTATGGAATAGAACATTGAATGGTATTCAACTCAATAGGCAATGTCTATGACTTTACAAAAATAAAGATTTGCATATAAAATGACATTCTTCTAAATTTTTCCTCCCCATTAAAGCAATATTACTGATATGAGAAGGAAGAGCTATCTGTCTTATGTAACTTCGTAACTGTAGACCTTTTCTCACATCAAGAGTGCACCGAATATATTTTTAGCTCTCCTAAATAACTTTTACTCTTAGGTTAATATAACCTGACTCCTGTGTGTTGACTGGATTGGGCTTAACTGCAGTTTCTTCTTTTTTGCTTCCCTATCACCCTGTCATTCTCTAAATTGATTGGGGTAACTCTAGAGGAAATGGTCTATGAAGGACATTTGCTCACTGCAGCCAGCATAAGTAGGGAGTGAGCCTAGAGGTGAATGCCAGCACAAAAAAAAAAAAAAAAAAAAGAAGAAGAAGTTGGATCTGACTGTACTTGCCTTTCAGGAGAAATCAGAACATTTTACTGGGAAAAACAGTGCATTTGAGCCCTTGTGGTAGCTAGTGTATTGCTGTACTTAGGTGGGAAGTTTCAAAAAATGTAACCTTTGTTACATTTGTTAGGACTAATAGACCTTATATATTCTCTCTCCTGCTAATATATCTCAGTGTTATCTCATTCATTTTAATCTCAGCTGTCATTTCTTTTTCCTCTCATAGCTATATTACTGCCTGTTTTTTTCCCCTATGTGGTATAATAAAATGCATGGTATTTGTATTTTTGGAAAGTAACTCATAGTGCTTTCTAGTGGTATCTACTAATTAATCTTCACAGAATCCCTATGAGGTAGAAAAACTGGATAGGATATTCAGCACACAATTTGCTAGACTGTGCTGTTTCTATTCTGATAGAGGATTATTATTATGTTAAAGTGTTTATACACTGAGTACATGAATTTGTAGAGATTGATGTAAACGGAATCTCTTGGCAAAAATAAGAACATGCCTGTAGCATAAAATTGTAATTGTAAAGCATGTTATCAACTTCTGGTGTTTAAAGAATTATTCCAGATCAGCACACTAAACCTCTATTGAATATGTCATTTCCTTTATCTTGCCTCTTGGGGAGGAATAGGGACAGTGAGCTATTGAACCTCTGGGATTCCAGCAAATGACAAATTCAGATTCTTGATAACATTACTGAAAAATTACGTAAGCTCTTTTGTGGAATGTGTTGTATGTGTGTGTGTACATGCATGCGGATGTGACTCTTAGACATAATAGCTTAATTGATATAAACTATTTTTATCTTTATATACTGATACTTGTCAAGATAGAGTAAGGTGTTTTGTGCTTTTCATAGTTTTATATGACTTGAATGCTTTTCTTGAAAACAAGGATTTTTCCCTTTAAGAATGGAAGCTGCAGTATATTTCTTATTTAAATGCAGTATATAGTTTTAAGGTTTCTTAGTGTTTATCCCATTATATCATAAAGGCTCACTTGAAAAAAAATAGCAAATAAACTTGGGGATGGAAAGGAAGGGTAGATATGCAGATCTTTTCAATTTTTTCCCTTCTTTCACTTTCTCAACCTATTCATGTTGTCTTTTGAGTAAGGTAAGTACTGTTCTTAGATTCTCATTTCTTATCAAAACATAGAGATAACAGATTGTGATATGGGTTCAAAGATTTTGGGAATTGTCACAGGATTGTGTTTGTGCACAAGTGTACTGCTGCTTGCCTGCTTTTCTGTCTTCTATAAGCATTACATTAGGCAGGGATATATGGTGCTTTTGGTAGCAAAAGGATGAAAAGTACAGAGAAATAAGTTTTAATTTGAGGGTGTATGGATTCCAGATTGGTGGGAAACATTCTCTAATCTCTGAGGTTAAGTGTTCCTTTCTGAAATGTATGGCAATTTATGGGAAATAGTATAGTCCCTGATTCTGGGTTACTCAAGATACAAGAGAATTCCTGGAGGTTTCAAGGAGGTAAAGTTGGGTGATCAAAATAAAATGAAGGAAAAACTAATTTTTCATCAATGTAAACTCAGAGTCCTTTTTTGTTGGGCTCCTGATTTATTGCTCACATGCATTTGGAGGGAATAATGGATTATGTTCCTTATTAAAGAGTGGATTATGTTCTTCATTAAATATGCCCAAGAACAGATTGTTTTTGAAGAGACAAAAGTGGAGAGAATGTTTTCTTTGCCATTAGACCCTGAAAATCAGTTCATGCCTCCTGCCTTTGCCTTGTTTGTGCAAATCACTTCTGGTAGTACCCTGTTCTTAGATCCCCTTTCTCCACTAGCTGGGTTTTGGAAGGCTATGTGATCCCTGGTCAACTTGACAGGGTTCTGCAGAGCTGGTCACATTAATGGGGTCAGCAGAATGTCAGACATCTTTGTTTATTGATGTGGGGGGACAAATGCTCCTTTATGCTTTATTGTGGCTCAGAGTTTATAAATACAGATTTTTTTTTTACTACATCTAATCCTTTTAAAGGGTCAAATTTTAACTGTTGCCTAGATTTTCCCTCCAAAACTTAACTTGACTAAGTATCAAAGTATTTTTCTGAAAAAAAAAAAAAAAATATTATCCAAGTAGCAAAGCAGTATGAAGCATTAACAATTTATTCAGTGTCTCAATTCTTATGTTAACTGCAATTACTATATTAACATTTTCTAGAATTTTTCATGTGATTGCTATCATAGACTAGGTGTAGTATCATATTTTCTTTAAAAATGTAAATGCTTTAATGAAAGTTTGCATATCATTTTTTTGTGTGATCATACTTTTCAGGCTTTAGAACATACTTGTTATGGTTAGCTTAATTACTGTGTTGATTCCACATTTTTATCCTAGTTTTATAAATTCTTTTTTTATTTCACCATATATTTTTTAATTATATCTTAATTCCCAAGGATGGGATTTGAACACAAAACGAATGGCTTATAAGCTGTAATGTAAATTGTTTCTAAAAGTGTGATGCCACCAGTTATTTTTTAAGCTTTGTTGTTTTATTAAATGATATTTTCCTCTAGGTAAACATTTCCTTATAGGATACTCACAAAGACAAAATTAGTACTAATTTTATGACCCTAATGTGATATAGAAACCTTTAAAGTATTTCCATTGACATAGAGAAGCTACTGTGTGCCCATCACTGTGCTATGTACTTCTATGTACTTAGCTTCCAGGAGTAAGTCTGCAGAGACCTGTCTTTAACTGCAAATCCAGAGGAGCCACTCACCAGAGGGAACTTATTTAAAAGATGGAAATGAAACTAATTTAAAAAAAATATCAACTTTGACATACACACATGATCTTTAAAATGTTACTACTAGTCATAAAGGAAAATGTCAAGTTTCTCTCTCCTTACATACTACCCCCCCCATAAGCTAGTAATTAACATACTCATACCTGATCTTGGGCATTTCCTGAATGGTGGTAACTATTATTTACAAATATGCTAGCAGTGTGATGCTGGGAAATTGCTCTGGGTAGACTTTGAAAAGTGATTAATAATAAAGATCTTAGCTTTAACTGTGAATTCTTTTCTCTACCCACCAAACAATATTTGAGGTGGGGGCAAATGTAGTATATAGTAAGACTATATATATCTTAAAAATTAATACTATTCTAGTCCCTTTGAGTATGCTTTTTTGCATCCCTTGTTACGCCTATCTGAGATGTGTTTTTTTTTTTTTTTTTTTTTTTTTTTAAACTAGGTCTTGCTATTTTTGCCCGTGGAACCGCAGGCTCTCATTGCCCGGGGTACCACAGACTCAAGCAGTCCCCAGCCTCAGCTTCCCAGGTAGCTGGGATTACAGGCGTACGCCATCACGCCCAGCTGTTTTTTGGAACTAGGTCTCGCTACGGGCCCCAGGGGGGGACTTGAACCGCTATCCCTAGCCCTGGCCGCTTCATAGGCTGAAGCTTACAGGCACGAGCCACCGTGCCCGGCATATCTGAGATGTTTTAAAGGAAACTTTTGAGAATACTTTCTTTTAGTGGTTTCAATTTTATTTAAAAAGGAAAAAAGAATCCTCATCACTCTTGGTTTACCACTTTAGTATATATCTACTTGACTTTTAGCTGCATTGATCCCTATCAAAATGACTGTTGCTGTAGCAGATTTACCTGATAAGCAGTTCTGTAGTCCTCTAAGAAAGCCATTCATTGGGGAATGAGTCTATTTACTTTGTGTTTTTAATTAAAGGTGTCTAATGTTGGAGTGCTTGTTACTTTTCCATTTTCTCAAATGTCACAAATCAATTCTTTTTTATTTTTCTTAATCTAGGCTCTGATTTATATATTAATTTTGTTGTTAATTAAACTCAGACTGTAACACATTTAGAGAAAATACTTAAGAACTTTTCAACATCTTTGGAAAATCTGCCCTCAGTAGTAGTGTGAGAGAAATATTTCTATAGAAATTAGTATGATTTCTTGCTCTGAATTCTGTTACTTTCAACTTGTAATGAGTCACAGTGTGAAATATTTCTAGTCTAAGTAAGTACTTAGGCCACATCTCAGGGTGATTAATGGCTGAATAGCAAAGATAAACACAGCAGTTGGTGGACTCAAGACCCATTCTACTCCCATCCCTGGCATCTTGACCTAGTATCCCTTCCTGATTTATTTTTATTACTGATTAGATATCTCTACTCTTCTTCTTCTTTTAAATATACAAATGTGTTTGAGTCTAACAAGATCACTGACCTGAGAAATCAAGAGGTTTGTGTTTCAACAAAGGTTTATGCATTCTCTTTACTACACTTTCTCTTGTTAGATGTGTCACATTGCCATAACCTAAGAAATTTTGTATTCTAATTGTTTCAATCCACCTACTAGGTGTTGTTTTGAATTTAATTGTGCTTGATAAGTACTGGGTAGTTTCCCTTTCAAGTGTTTGATAATAACAAATAGGCTAAGGTTAAAGGCGAAACCTTGTATCTTGTGCATGATAGCTTCTTTCTAGTTCTGGTTGGTAACAATGCATTAATCAATTTTTTCCAGTATGGAGCTTAGACTAGTCAGAAAGTGACACTATTGTCTTGTTATCCATCTCTCTTTTTCTGCATCTTTCTTATAAAACAGTGGATCATAAAATATTTTGACATCAGCTTTTTTGAAATATGGACAAATCAAATAAAGATCATTTACTACTGTGGTGCTTAAAACTTTTTTTGGGAAATACCGAACAATTCATTTAAAATATTGTAGAAATTTTAAAGGAAATTTGGAATACTGTTTTATAGGTTAAGAGAACTAAGATTATTCATTTGCTTAATTGCTAGTACCATATTTGTTCCTGTGTTCATTTACTGTGTTCATTTTTATTATTCTCAGTATTAGCAAATATCAAATTAAATCTTATAGCCCTTCTATAAATAGTTTTTAGTACCGGAGAGGGAGTCAAACTACTTTTGCACGTTTTCTCCATAGATTAGGATATAATTTGTTTGGACCAGGAGGCTGGGATTAATTCAAGATAGCTAATAATAAGCCTAAGCAGTTGTCTGAGGTCATTTCATAAATCATGCTTGAATGTTATTCTAAAAACACAGACAGAAATGCCTCTCCTTTCCCCAACCTATACTTCTTTGAACAGGAGTCTATTAGGAGCTAGATTGTCATAGACTCACTGCCCCAGTTACTGATCTCATTCAGAATTGACTTCTGTATAACTGTTTCTAAAGTTAGGAAGAGCAGCAGGAATATTGGTTTAAGAGAGCCAGTCACATCTTTAATTAGTGTGTAATATGCTTATATTCTTACCCTTCCTCAAATTGTTTCTCAAGGTTTTGGCACTTTTACCTTTTTATTCTTTAAGAGAAGATAAAAAAGAATCATTCTCTCACATAATGTTTCATAATTTTGTTATCTTACAGAATGTTTCATGATTTTGTTATCTCAATCTAAATGTTTCATAAATTGACAACTGATTCTAGCACTAATGTGTTATTTTCTTGGTCAGTGTGATTGACTATTTGTGGGTCCTATCCATGTTACCTTGATTAATATTTTGCATAACTCTAAGTTAAACTTTCACTATATGTTTTACTGACTTTTTTTTTAATCAGCTAAAGTAGAGAGCTGTTTTCACATTAGTGAATCTCTTCCCATTCTCCAATTCATTCTAATTCTCCAGGCTATCAGAGCAGGTTTTCTAGGTAGCAGATCATGCATTGTCTTTCACTAAGGGAAGATTTAGAAAAACTTTTCTAAGGAAATCTCCGTCTGTGGGTTGCATTTAACAAAGGAGGTATACTCTTTTGGGAACAGACAAATTACTTAAGATTTAGAGCTTTGAAACATCTTCATCTGCATTTATAATAGACTGAATAGTTTTAGACACATAGCTTTCAGAGACATGGTGACCTTGAACTCATTGAAATCCATGGTTTGGAGAAACAGTGTTGGGAAGATTGCTTGAAAGATATATATAGTCCTTTCTTCCTCTACATTTCCCATATTATCTACAGTGTGTTCCCAAATCAAACCAGATCTTTGGAGACTAATATAAGAAACACATCAGTTTGCCTCCCAGTGGAATTGTTTTACTGAATCAAATTACACTGGGAGCTGTATGCTGCATTTATTGCTAGAAAACTCAGAGCCAATTTATAACTCTCTAATAAGAAGAATATAATGTTTATATTAAGCATGCTTGAGCTTTATTTCCGGCTATAGCTGATGTCTTTATTTTCATTTTTCTCTTTTGTTTCATCTGATTTTACATGTAGAGAATTTTCTTGTGGTTCATGTATCCTTCAGCTTCCTTTACTCTTTTATGGAAAAAGAGGCAGACTAAGTAAATGAACACAAAACATCTGTAAGCAAGAAAGAATCATAAGGAAAGAAATGAATTTGCTTTCTCTTTGAACTTCTATTTTTAAGCCTCCCCCCTGCCTTTTAGATAAGATGTCCTGGAAAATGGTATTAGCAGACATAAATTATTTGCAGATAATATAACATTATAAATGTCTTGAGCAAAATATTTTACTATTTATTCAAAAGTGTCATACAGTGGCATTTGTAGTTCAAGTATACGATCTTATATTAACATGATTTTAACATTTAATAGTTAATATTTAATTAAATGTTTTCCATTATGTACACATTTTAATTTTTAAATTAGTATTTATTTACTATAACAAGTTATCTTTTTATCTTATGGAATATTGATAATGTAAGAAGCATTTGAAAGCATATTGTCCAGTTTTCTCATTAATGGGAAACATTGGGGTCTTAAATTTGCTTACTTATAAGATTACTTTCAGGACACCTGAAGTTATATCTTTAGGTAACTAGTCTTTGTATTTTATTATGATTCTTACTGCCAGAGCCCATTCTTATTGCAGAATAATGAATTTAACTATCCATGGTAAGTTTACTCATTGGGGACCATGCTTATCCCTATATCTTGTTAACTAACTAGTTAGCTTGAGTAACCTAATCCTTATTCCTGGTGATTAATATCAGGTGCTTCAAGCTGAGCTTCAGTGTTTTCTCATAATTACTATATCCATTCTTTACTCATTTATACATTTATTAGCTCTTCTGTCTTTATTACCAAGTAGACCCAGAAATGACTGTAGGTTCTTGAATTCTTTCTTTACTCTTTCTAGCTAACATTATGGAGTTTGACTGTTACTTGTAAATAAATGTATGAAAATCACATAAAATGTAGAGTTAATCATCTCAGTACTCTG
The DNA here is from genome assembly GCA_004024945.1 of Uropsilus gracilis. NCBI lineage: Eukaryota > Metazoa > Chordata > Mammalia > Eulipotyphla > Talpidae > Uropsilus > Uropsilus gracilis. The sequence continues at coordinate 26,373 of PVHY01002872.1, read as the reverse complement.
AATTCTCTGCTTTACACTGATAAAATTAAACATATATATATAATAATATACCTTTGCATGGAAAAGAGGAGCACAAGGTTTGGGATAATTTTGAATTCATTTACAGTGAACTCAGTCAATTTCATCAATAATTTATGAAGTTTAGTGTCTCTGAAATAGTGATAAGATCTACCTCATAATTGTGTTGTGAATAAAATGAAACAGTATCATTGTTGTAAATTACTATTACAGTACAGGGTAATATGTGTAGGAAGTGTTCATATTTGTATCTGCTATATCACAATCACATACATTCATTTATCTTCCATTTTAGATATAGAAACATATCTTGTGGTATAGTTGAATCAGGGTTCTTTCAAACATGAACCTGTTGTATATGTTTAGTGTCAGAACACATCATTAACAAAAAAAGGCAATATTCATTCATGGAGCTTTTGTTGGTTAGCTTATAAGAAAAACTAGCTTTTTGACTTTTTTTTATAATAATCCAAAATGTTTCCAATATTTTTTATCATAGAAATCAGGATGTTTCAGTTTATAGTATTTTTTGAGCTAGTCTACAAATTTAGTGGTGATACCACCTACTTCCTACTTGTAAATAGACAGTATTTCTGAGTGATGTGTTTGGATACAGAATAAAAATTCTTTCAAATCTGTTTTTGTGAAGACCACCGTAGCAACTGTTTTATCCAGGTGTGAATGCCAGTGGTTGCCTCTGCAGAATGCCTCTGCATTCTTACTTTTTTGCAAATTACAACATTTCATCTTTTGTTTCAGCTTTAGTGGTATCCCACTATGTTTATGTACCACATATTCTTGCTCCACTCACATGTCTTTGGGCATCTAAGCACCTTGGTTGTTCCTTTTACTTTGCTGTTGCTAAGTAGTGCTGTAGTGAACATCCATGTCCTTACATCCCTTCATATTAGCATTCATATTTGATTGTAGTTTTCTGGCTTTCAGAGAAAGCTGGAAAATATGGTGTAGGTAACCAGAGATATAAAGTCTAGACAGGGAGACTGGACCCCATGTCTGTGTCTTAAAAATGCATTTCTTTCAAGAGGTTAAAAGTAACAAAATAACATTTTAGTGTCAATATTTTTAAAAAATGTATTTACTTGAAATAGAGTAATTATTGAGACGTTATTTTACTGACCACTACTTTTTAATTATAATTACATATTAAAGACAGAATTTAAACATTTTACAGCAGAGAAGTTTGTATCTTACCAATAAAGTCTTCATCTTTTAGTGATATTTAGTAATTTCTGTTATTTTCCATAATCTGTGTTCACTAATGATAATTAAAACTAACCATGGTTTATGTATACATGTATGTGTTTTGGAAGGTGGATATTAATACTTGAAACCATATATCTGCTTAACAACTATTTGATTTTGATATTGAGAAGAAATGTTAAGCTCATACTGTTATAGGGTATTTGAGATATTAGCAGAATTTCTGCTTCTGTATTGACTAGTGCTTTATGTGTCTTCTATTAGAATATTTCTTGGATGAGAATGCCTCAAATATATTCTTTGAGTAGGAGTTTTATTCTCTCCACCCTGCTATTAGCTTTATAAACATTGTAACTAGAGAATGCCAGATAAAACTATTGACTATATTCAATAATATATTCAAAGAGTAAGACTGTTAGCTAGTTGGAGTTGAATTTTGGTATCACTACATCAGAATACATAACATCTAAATTAAAACTTGAAGAGGTTTTGGATATTCAGCTTCATAATCTAAGGACTGTGGATTACTATGTCATCTAATTTTGAAATTCAAGGACTTGCAAACTCAATTCTACATGCTACATTAAGGAGGGTAATCTATGGTTTTCATAGAATGGATTCTGCTTTTTGGTAAGTACTTAACATTTTCTTTAATTTTATTATTTTTTCTTTAAATTTCTTATTTCTTTAATTTTTTTCAAATTCATACTAAAATATATTTTGACTATTGTTTTTAATGGTAATGGCTATTGCATGTGTGGGTAAATCTTATCACATACAAAACATAGTTAATACGAAGGTTTTTGTTTAAAAATTGAAATATTTATATGTTAAAAGTGCTATTAATATGATAGTGCTTTTTTCCCCCTGATAAACTATATCAAATTTCTTGTTTAATATTAATGGTGCATTTGTTCCAACTCTTCCAAATAATGGGAATAAGCAAGTCAGATTTGCTAAGGACATACATTGGCTCTAGATTATGCACCAATACTCACAGCAGAGAGGCTGCTGTGATTTTTATAATTACAGTTTAACAAATCTATGTAATAATTTGAGAACTCCAGAGTGTTAGTGTTTTCTGAATGCTTTAAACTTTGATGGAGGAGAAGAACTGAACTAAGGCCAGGGTGCCAATAGAGATTTGCACCTGATCAGACCTTTCTTTCTTTGAGTAGATAATTGCTCCTTCTGCCCAAAAAAAAAAACAGATCACAGCATAGCAGGGGAGATTACTACATTGGTTTCATCAACCATTTTCCAGCTACAGCTCTTATAAAGCTGATAACAGGGTGGGTTGATAAAATCATCTGCTTTCAACCTCCCGGTGGTGCTTTCAGCTTGATTTGTTTAAGAACCAAGGAGGACTGTGTCTACAATGTGGACACCTGGCCAGTCCCCTCCCTATCCCTGTCAAAGTTTAAAACACTCAACTAGTAATCACTGCTCTGACTCTGGGGCACTAGGGTTCCATGTTTCCTTTGCCTTTCACTTGGCAGCTGCTGGGCTTCTTCAATATTTGGTCCTCTGCCAGCCATCTCAGTTACCTTGGATTGATGACAGAAGACTTTCATTCTTGAATATTGTATTTCTCCCACTATTATTAAGGCAAAGGTTTACACCTTCTATGCCTCCCTTCAGACACCAGAACTCCTACAGCCTTTTATCTGTCTTTTAAAATTTTTTTCAGGACACTCTTAATGTTAAGGCTCTGAATAAAGCAAGTATTTCTTCCTATAAATTGACATTGAAATCAGATTCATAGCTCTTTAAGATTTGAAAAAAAAAAAAACAACAAAAAATATATGGCTAACCAATCTTGCCATCACATTTTATAATGACTGTTAGACTAAAAATTGTCTTCTGTTCCTTGATTGGTGCTCTTATTGCTATGTGACAAGATGACACTCTGACTACATTTAAACATTATGTTTCCTGAGGTGCTACTATTTCTCAGTTTTGGTAGAGAAATAAAATCAAAATGTTCCTGAGTAGCGTTTTGGAGAAATGCTTACTTGCTTGTCTAAATAATCCTAAAATGCATTGTAAAAGTTAAGAAGACTGTATGCTGTATATTATACATTCTCTAGAGATACTCTGTATACATGATGATTCTAAACTTTCTAAAAATCTGTACTGTATGTGGAAAATGTTCAGAGTTAGAGATGGTAGAATAGCCTCTTTTGTGTGGAATACATTTATATTTATTTACTTGACTCTTCTCTTAGTCACTGCTAATTAATTATGGCCATTGTATTTCATTTAATGCAATGTTAAATATTTGACCTCTGAACCAATAGAACTAAAAGTTTTCTTACTTGATCTCTTATGTATTGAAATCTTTTTTATCCAACATATGTTCTTTACACTCTGAGAACCACATTGTAATTTAGGTAGCTTCCATGTTCTAAAACTCCAAGAAATTGAAATGTAATCTTACTATTTCAAATTATATTTGCATATAAACATGCCATTTCACTTTTATTTATCCATTTATGATTAATATTATCTTGATGTTTTACTCTCCAAACCTCTCCCTTTATTATAACATCATTCACATGGAAAAGCACAGCCCCCTTGCAGTTCTCTGTAAGATAAGGTTTCCAGAAAGCCATCATGCTCCCAAAGGAAGGACTACCTGCTTTGAGTTAAGGATAATCCACTAGCAAGTACAATCAGCAAAAGGGAAAGTTAATTTAATTGATTTAAAGACTTTGTTGCAGCCAGAGAAAATGCTAAATTGATTTTGCCTTATTACATAGAAAAAGCCGCAACACAGTCATTATACAAGCAGAGTTGCTTTGGGAAAATATATTAACTTTTACATGCTACACCAATGATTTTAAGAAACTTAAACAGCTCTCCTAAGTTCTACATCTGTCAGTTCTTATTGCTAAGATTTATGCAGGTAGTAAAATAAATGCAAGTAAGTAAAGAAACACTTCGTATAAATACAGCTGTCTATTTTATGTATTTTTTTTTGCTTCTGTCCATAGTTTCAATTGTTCATATTTACTCTCATACTTCAATTATTTATGTTGCAATTTCTATATGTAATACAGTGATTCCCAGAATGACTGAATCAGTCTCTTTTTATTTGAAAGTATTTCAACTTTCATCACAACCCAAACCTCTTTTCCTACCATCACCTAGGTTTTTATATGTTCTCCCTGTTGACTGACCTGCCGGGTAATAGTATCTAAAGTTATGGTATCCTGTACATTGATTCTAGGAATTAGAATCTATAACCTGATTTTTAGGACTCACTACTCATAATGCTTTTCTGCTTTCATTTTAGAATGTAGCCCTCATTTGACCCTCTTCAACTGTATCTGACATTTAGTTTCTCCTCTGTGTTTCAGCATATTTATGGAGATACATCTCTCTTGGTCCATATAATGTCATTTTAGAACTACACACATCTTACCCAATCTCGGTTCCTTGGCTGTTGAGATTGTCTTTATTTGAGTTTCGTAGCCCAGTGCCCTGATGCACTTCCTGACACATTATAGATAGATCCTTTTAAAAGCAATTTTCCTGCTGCTGAGGACAGGATCTCTCTGTTACTTTAGCTTCTGTTCCTTGTATTTCTTTCCACAGTGCAGGGAAAAAATTAGGTGCTAACATTGAGAATTACATATTGAACTCGTATTATAATTTGAGTACTTATGTATTTTTGATTAATGCTATGTAATGATTTTGTTCAGAACATGATTTTATTGCTTGATATAGCACATAATTCTTTCTATACATGTAGCTATGGGGATTCAGTTTCTCTCTATGTATTTTCAGTGACAGGTTTACAGTATTTACTTGTAGTTGTTGGAGTGCAATTAGGCAATTTAATTCTTATTCTAATAGTGGAGAAATGAATGGATTTAATGAATAAAGTAGTCACATTTTTGCAGGACAATTAGATTCCAGTTTCTTTTGCTTCTAAGATTGATAAACTCTGGAATTTGAGAGCTGAATGTTAGAGGCCATTTCATTAAACTGCCTTTATTTTATTGAAGAGAATAAATTCCTGCACTTTGAGATTTTGCTGGAACCAATTGGCCCTTAGCATGTGAGATATGAGACACTTTTTACTAAGTTGTTCTCCTGTCTGATTTTAACCTGACACAAGTGTTGCTGATTGATGTGATCTTTCTCTCTGTATGTGACACCAGAGGGATAGTTTATAGCATATGATTTTACCTGGATCATTTCTTTTGATGAGAGTAAGAAAACAGGAAATGACTGAGCATGATCACACCATAGATGATGAGTTACAAGTCATCTTCATTAGCAATTCATATTTACATTTTATTAATGAAAAGCCAATGATAAAGATAATGATTACTCCCTTCAGGATGTTAAATATATCATTTTTGCCTGCCAGCATAAGGAAGGAAACTTAAAAAGTATCTCTCAAAGTAGTGTATTAAATCCTTAGATTTTTGTTTGTAGGTTCACTTATAAATTTCATCTAATTTTGTCTTATGAGTATAAATGGCTAGAAAAGAATAACAGGTTGGATTCAATATACTGAAAATAATTTTCTTTAGTTTACATTTATATTTAAAGAGGATTTAGCGCACCAGATATCAGATTGGTTTTATGTTAAATGATAAAGTTATCCTACAGTAATTTTGTTAAAGCCATTGTAGTTAGAAATGTAAAACAAATGAATTGTTAAAAATAGTTTTACTGTTCACTGGGCACAGTTTTATTATTACAAAATAAATTTTCCATTGGCAGTTCAGTTGGTAAGTATAAATAAAGCATTTGACCTTTTATGTTTTTCTTGATGCGCTTTCTTTAATGGTATGGGTTCTCTTCTCCCAAAATGTTCTCAAATTCTAAATGTATCTAATAATTTACTATCTTTTTTTATATTAACTTCAATTAAGATTCTCTCACTTTCTTTGCATTTTATTCTTTTCATGATGAAAATATGTCTTCTTTGTGCTCAATAATAGATGACTCTTGGAATTAAGTGACAAATGTGGGTTAATTTAAGTCATCACCATCAATTTAACAAGTACCTCTGGTAATACGTTTTTCACTCTTAAAAAATTGTATCACAGAGCAAAATGTGTTTCTCTGGAGAACAAGGATTATAAGATAATCACACACCTCTAGGGCATAAGCATGGAAAAGGTGCAGACAAATGCATCTATTCCTTTGACATAATGATTATTTCATTACAACTGATTGATTCCATTCTAGTCTTCTTTGCTACCACTCTCCCATTCTTTGCTCATGCTATTAAGACTGAAAGAGGAATGATAGGACTTGTGTGCTAAAGTATGATGTTGGTAGTTTTGTGGTTTATATATCATTCAACTGAACTGTACATTTATTTCTCTGTAATCACTAGGAAATCAGAAATGTCCATTAGCTCAAGTTGCTGATATAATAGATTTTTCTTGAACTCTTTGCTTATTTTTTAATAAGACTCAATGGATCTCTCCCCCCCCCCCCGAAATAGCCAATTTCAACTCATCTTCTATTGCTGCCCATAGTTTTGATGCGTATTCTTGTGTTGGTGGATTTTCAGTGTTCTTAGTATATTAAGCTAGAAATGAACATTGTACTTGAAACAATGTTTCAAGGACAATATGTGACCATTATTTCAAGACCAAAGACTAGAGAGTTTTTCATATCATTGTTAACTTGGAGGTTGTCTGGTCAATTATTTCTTATGACCTTTCCTGAGGATGCAACTTTGTCAATTATTTACAGTAACTAAATATTGGAGAAAGAGTTACACACTATTAAAGGCATGGACTTTGGGATCACATCCAGTTATAATAAAACCTCAGCTGAAAAGCTTGCTATTTGTTTCCTTGTAAAACTTATTTTGTGTCTAGGCTTGGAATTTGTTTCAAAGTACCTAAGGCACTGTCTGGCAAATAAATACTCAATGAATAGCGGTTGTTTTTTTCCCATTTCATGTTTGCCCTCACATTCATAGGTTTTTTGTGGAATATATATGTTGCATGAGTTGGGTGGGTGGGTTTGAAATAGTGACTAAGAGCTTTGTGTAAAGACAGGAATAAGGATACACAAACATGGTTTTATTCCTGGAATTACCTTTTAATAAGTAAGTCCACAAGGGACTGGTGTACAAAAACAAACACATAATATTGATATATCAACAATCTGTCCAAAAAAAAACACTTGTTTATATTTATTAGTGACTTTTAAAACTGACTAATAAAGGATTGTTATGAATTGACTCCTCTGTTCCTACAAGAGAATATCTTGAATTTCATTTACCTATAAATTCAAACATGTTTGTTCAACAAGCTTAGAAATGCTTGGAAACATGTTTTCAGGAAGCATATAAAAGCATCTGGGTTGAGATGTTATTTCCCACAAGTTTATTTCATTTCTGCTACCCTGTAAGGCTTGCCCGAATCCTCCTCTTTGGCATCACAGTGTATTTAGTTGTGTAATCACAATCCTAGTCCTCTAGATATGTTGTCTTCCCTGATGATGACATGAATTATTCTAAAAGAGACCTTATAGATACTGTGGTTCGATGATTTCATTTTGAAGATGATGGGTTTCTGACCTGGAGATATTGTTTGATCCAGTATCACATAACTATAAGTGACATAACCAGAATTCAAGCCAAGTCTGACTTTTAAAGTTAATGTTTCTTATCTGTTATATAACCATGTAATATTTGAGTATATTTAAGTTTTTGGCTTTTAAGTTTGCAATCCCTTACTTTTAGTCAGATTTATTTTGAGTATCTGTTAGATGTGACTATTAATTGTCTTATCTACTTAGCAACTCTTTTGTGGGGATATAATAAAAGAATGTGCATTAAGATATTATGATGTTGCTTTTCTTAGTAATGATTTGCATTTTTAGAGCTTCGTGTTTGATGTTGATCTATGAAGGTCACTTAAAAACAGCAGTACTATATAAATCACAGTTTACATGATATTAGTATTTAGAATAACTGACTTTGTTTTAAAGGATGAATTATTTTTCTTTATCCTGATTTTTACCAGTAGACATTTAGCTGAATATTTTATATATTTGCGCCTAAAGCTTGTATGTAACCAGTTTGTTCAGAGATTTCAACAAAGGAAAAAATAAACTATTTTTTTCTACAACTGCCATTATTTATGATTGTACTTAGCCAATGTATTCTTCCCTAATATTTAACAAGGTCTGAGAAAAACTTCATAATTTTGAGTCATTTTAATTATAAAATAGTTTGACAGAGTTCAGTTGTACATGTTTTTACTTTGTCTTTACTCTCATCATCACCTAGATTTGCAGCTTAGTTTTGAAGTTGAGACGTCAGTATAGAGCCAAGAGTTTCTGTTATCTTCTCGCAAGGACTAGTTTAGAAGCAGACATACAGGGGACAGGTTTTCTCCTTTACTTGAGACCTTTGCCAAATACTGGAGGAACCTGTGTTTCACTCTGGCTTCTCTTTTATAACTTTTTAACCTTTGTTTCAAGGCTCTCCTCTTGGATGTGGCCTTTCTCAAAGCTGCTAGAAGGGCTTACTTGACTTGATTATGCTTCACTCCACCTCCCCAGGAACCCCCTGAAAGAGGTAGTTATATCTCTTTAGAGCCTGTGCCAGTGATCTCCTGCTTTAAACTTCCCAACAAAGGTGGCCTGTCACTAATTTGTTGTCTGGGAGGATCTAGAGCCCTGCTAACCAACTCTGTAAGGTGCTTCATCCTTTGGAGAGAGAGAGAAACCTCTTCCCCAGCCTCAGGACAGCCATTTCTGCCCTGGTTCCCTGTGGGATGCCAAACAATGTCCATGATACATTTCTCCACCTGTCCTCAGGGTTCACTCAAATCAGTTGAGTTTCAGGAGGTGGTGGGCAGTGATAGAGCTGGGTCTGCCATTACTCAGCCAACACTGAATTAAGATTGACCCTACTTGGTCATGAACTATCTAGAAAAGAAAATATTTGAAATTTTATTTGCCAGTGTTTTAAAACTAAAGGTGTTCTTGGAATAAAAGAAGTACTATATTATTTCCTATTATAAGCACACTGTAAGATCCATTGTAGTTTATATCTTTATTTACTTTACAAAATTGACTTATAGTGTCAGTGCTTCATACTGATATGTAAAATAATAGAAGTATAAGATATTTCTGTTTTATAAAGATTTGGCCCACAGGGCATAGTGTATGGTTTATATTTTACTTAAGATAATTCATTTAGTTTAGCATCCTAATTAGTTTCCCTTGGAAAGTTAGTTCTCTCTTCATGTGTGAAAAGCTTAACATTCTTCAAAAGAAAAAAAAACAACAAATATTTATAATTGTAACATGCTGACATTGCTGATGAACTTTTGTCTTTAACTTAAGGCTTAGATCTTAGAGAGAATAAGTCTAGATCTTATTCTCTCAAAGAATCTTTTAAATGAATGTAGTATATATTTCTATTGAATTAACTTTCTTGGTTTCATTGATTTAACCTTAAATCTGTCTGTTAGTGTTTCAACTTAAAGAGAAAACAGGTTGGAAATTGATATGTTAGTCATGTTGCATTTAAATATAATTTTTACCTGCTTTTTAGTTTGTCATCACTGAATTGGGTTGAAATTTTTAAACTTGAAAATTAATGTTGATACTTGACTGTCATGGCAAGCCATGTAACATTGTGTGATCCAAATAAAAAATATTGGTCAGCCTGTCATTTTCACACATGGTGAGATTTTCCTCAGGCCAGCTAACTCCTTTGCTGAATCCTAGATTTAGCTGTACCATTCTTGTTTGTTGGAATTTTTAATTAGTCTCATGTAAGTACTGAACTCAATGTTTTCAGCAAGAGCACAATCAAAATTCTTTACTCTTATGGAATTTCTATTACTATTATATGAAAATTTATACTGGGACACGCTAGTTGCTTCTTCTTAATTTTGATTGTTAATATACTTTCACAATGACATTCTCCATTCTATTGAAATTCATTTTTCAGAGCTTCATTTCCCAAATGAAATAACAACTAGTAAGATGTGATATTTAAATTTAATTGAAAGTAAGTAATATTAAAAAATGCTGTTCTTCAACCCTACTTGCTACATTTCAAGTTTCCAATGTCCATATGTTGGACCACCATACAGAACCAGTAGAGCACAAAGGTCTGTGGACAGTGTTTAGGTTACAAAGTTCCCTCCATAGTACCTGTCCTTTAATAAGTGTTGACATGTGACTAGTTTGTATTGTGCTTTAGATATTTTCCTATTTTTTTCCTCTACTTCAATTGGGGACATAATGTATCTTATAAAGAAAGTATAATAAGAAGTCTCTAAGATACAGTATTTTACCTGTCAGAGACTACAATATCTTAAGTGCTAACTTGAAAAATAGTTATTTGTTATTTGTAATTATTTCTTCACTAGACATATTTTCCTCACTATTTGAATCCAATGAAAATATCTTTATATATATTAATTTTTGTTTTAGATCTTTAATCTTAGTAACACGGAAATTTTTATCTTAAGCATTAGGTTTAACAAATAGAAAAAAGTAATGACAAGATGAGATTTATGTTTGTGCAGACAAAAATTCAAAGCTGGCTAAGAGTGTGAAAAGAAGTGGAGTAAAAAAGAAATTACTGCTAACCTGGCTTAGGATGAAATGGTAATTAGAGACCTTGAACTATATAACTCAGAAAGAAAGATGGGAAAGTTAAGAAAATGCAGATAAGTTTTGTAATTTAGGCTAATTTTGTTTCAGATTTTAAAGAGCAAGTGTACCATCAAATATTAAACTATTAAAGCAGTGTTTCTTTGGTGTCTTTAGAGAAGCTCATTATTACTTCATGGTTTTTGTAATAACTTCTGCAGTATTTGAAAATTGAGTGACAGCAAGTTTTAATACTAAAGTTGAACTGACAAAGAGGTTTGCTTTAAAGAAGTTTTCACCTCATTGGTTTCCAAAATTATTTAGTTAGAATAGTGGTCATAATTCTTAAGTTACATATTAGCTAATTTCTTACAAAATAAATAACTTTGAGAAATATTTTTGACATTTTATAAGTATCACTAAAAAAGAAAAAAAATCACCACTCTAGTTGAAAATAGAAAACAGTACACTATAGCTCCCTGAATGAATGCCATTACATCATTCTTCCACAGATCTGTGGCACACTACATGCCACTTGATAGGTTAGATAATGGGGGTGGTAAACACAAGATCACTCGCTCCATTTTCTATGCCACCTCATTGCTAATATTACATTCATCTCATCTGTGAATAGTGCTATAGTTGCCTTAATATTTCATCTTCTTCTGACACTTGCTCTCCCACAAACCATTTTCCCCATAGTTGGACAGTGAGCTTCTTTACATCAATATTCACATTATGCCATTGCTTATCTGTAAGCCTGCTCCACAATATTTAGAATAAATTGTAATCTCTGAAAAAAAATAAAATAAAAGATTATCTTTGAGGAAACCATGTGATTAAATATGTGGTTCAGATAATAATGTAAGCTGTAGGCTTAAAAATACTTTCTAAAATACACAACGCACTGACAATTACTTATTATAATTACTGTTCTCAGTTGCATCTATATATTATAATATACTATAAGACCATTGCAATAAAGATGGTTTTGTTTTTTAAATTTATTTGTAAATGTGTGTGTGTGTATTTGTATAATGATATACTGGGGTAAAATATACATGTAGAGGAACTTGAGACTTTGGTTACAGAATAAATGAGACTATAGATTGACAACTTAAGCTAAAACAAACCATATCCATTTAAAACAGAATGTCTTAAAATTTTGTAATTTTTTTGTTTTTCTTTTTCATTACATGAAGCATTTGGGAAGTATTGCTACTACCTTGGGTTTCCATCATCTCTCACTGCAAGCATCTGTCTCCTAACAGTTCTTCTACCTTCCCTTTTTTGTCCTCAACAGACTATTCTTAGAGCGAACTAACCATATAAAGTACATGTCAGATTAGGGGTTCTACCCCAAATCATTCTGTTGTTGTTCAATGCACAAAGAAGAAATATCAAATTCTTTCCATTGACCAAGTCTTTTTTAACGCCACACTAATTTGTCTACTGTGCTGTCTTCCTCATTTTGTTATGTGTTACTATATTATCCCAAGACTGTCCCTATTTGAAAATATTTGTGCTTGTTATTTGTGCCACTGTCTAGAATGGAGTTCTTTTTTATCTTGATATTCAAGTCTCTTTATCAGAGATTTTCTGGGTCACCATAACTCTACCCGTCTGTAGTTAGCTCCTGTAACCCCCCTCTGATAGTCATTTTGTCACCATATCATGTTTGCTTACTGTCTCTGCCATATTAGAATGATTTTCATGAAGGCACTGACATTTTCTGTGTTTATTTTTGTCTCATAAATAGTAGGTGGTCAATCAATACACATGTTTTCTCTGCATTGTAGTCCTCTCCACAGATATGTATGTAAATACCAGGAAAAATTCTTCTCACATTATGGTACATAATGAGTATGCAATAAATATTTATTGAATGGTGAATAATATCAAAGCATATTTAGATACAGTATTAAATGTTTACATATGTCTTCAACCAGTTGTTTATTGCTACTACCATGTCTCTTTCCTCCTGTAAATCAATCACTTCATCTCCTTTGCAAAACCTTTCAGAAGTCCTTTAGGATAGAGAGCAGACTTGTGCTGCTGTCTAAAAGTTACTGCAAGATAAAGTCATTGTCTCTTATCCCAGTCTTTCTCCTCTATGCTATTATTCTCAGCCATGTCCAAAAGGTTCCATTAATTGCCTGTGCTGGTAAGTAAAAATGCTTCCTATTTCTATATTTTTGCAAATTAATCTCATTTGGTGAGCAATACCTTTTTGTTTTGATTGCTTTTCATTTTTTAAAGTTCACTCTGGAATCAACTTCATTATTAAGTCATTGTCCTTTTACACCAAGATGGAAAATAATTTGTCACTCTTTTCCCTTGTTCCATGTTACTGCTCTACTTCTGTTGTTGATCTTTATCTCCTAGAATGTGTAGTTCTGTCGTTTATCCATCCTTGTATCCCTAGTATCTGGGATGCACTGTCTCCTTTAAGTGCTCAGTGAATGAATGATGTTTCTTTTGACCAGAGAACCACTAACTGGTCACCTCCTTTGAATTTTTTGCTCCTGTCCTAGGTAGAGTGATTTTTCTCTTCCTCTGAACTCTTTTATACTTCTCTAACTGTTTTATCACAAATATCTGTGCTGTAGTTATTCCCAGCACATTCATCTTCTGCCACATTGTAGCTCTCTTAGGGACATGCATAAAGGATTAGAAATGCCTCTCTCTTTCAGGTATTAAGTCCTTTATACTTTCTTTTTCTTCTAAGTCATTGTGGGTCCAATTTGTTTAAACTTTTAAAAATTAGTATTTGATATAGACTTATAAATATATTCTTATTATAGTTGGAAACATGAAAAAGCAAATCCATGAATTTAACTATGAATTTATTTTTCACAGAGATACAGGTCCTGAAGCATTTATTTTCAGACCCTATCATTCCTCGCTATAAGACTAAGATGTTTACAGCTTAGTTTCTTTAATCTCTAAACTAAAGGAAGTCAACATCAAGTGTAGCCTGAATCACTGTCATTTGGAGGAGGGTGTGTCACTGCACCCTCCACCTACAGTAAGCTGGGGGAAGGTGAATTATTTAACAAGTTTCCAGAAATTGCTAAAGTGTTTCCCAAACCATCATTTGAGAAACTGGTTTACTTCTCGAAGGTAGTTTGTGGTTGTCAGTAGATGTATTATTTGTTGATGCATTCATATGTAGGAACAGTGCTCATTTAAGTAGGCTAAAAATCACCTGGCATCTCAACAAAAGACCTTGAATTTTCATATGTTTCTTCAACCTTCATTTGAGAGACTTTATCAGGTCACCTCAAGTACTTTAGATCTGTTCTTATTCTCTAAATTGCATTAAAGGAAGTATTTGGCCACTACAGTGTCTATTTTGTGTTCACCAGTAACTCCATAAAATGAAGACTTTTCCTCTTCTACCCCTGTTCTTGACGAAGATAGCTTATCTTTTTTCTGCTTTTAAAACCCTATATTATTTTGTTTGTTTTTGTCTTATATGGGTAGCTAAATTATTACACTTGGTTTATAAGTCAGTCACATTTTTATGTAGCTTCAAGCTTTTGCAATGGAATAAAGAGTTTAAAGGCTTTCTTTCTCCCCAGAATTATAGTTTTTGAATTATAAAATTATAAAATTCTCTTCCTCAGTCAGTAGAAAAATAACCATTTTCTACTGATGTTTAGATACTAGGGAGATTGTGAATATTCTTCAAAAATAATGTTGACATTATGATATGGAAAAGGGTCATTTTCCTTTTCTAGGGACAGATTTTGTACTTAGTTTTAACTAAATTCAGAACTCTGAATACTGCTGATAACACTTTTTTGTCTCAAAAGAGAAGTTCTTAACTGTCTTTAGTTGACTTATAGTAGTTGGTTATTTTGTTGAATATATCACTAAGTATTTAAGATGATAATGCAAAACCATAAACTCTTGCGTTTATTAATTTTAATGTGTTTTCTAGAGAAGAAAAAAAGGCAAATATGTTTGTGCATCTTTATGTGATACCCAATTTATAGAAGTTACATAATTTCTAACTCTATTGAAATGCTAGAATATTTTTCAAGTTCCCCACTATTTTCTGTAGATGTTGACTACTAAATATATTGGTCAGTTCTTCTCCAAATAAATATGCCTGGATTTTCCCTAGACTTTATACTAGCTAAAAGCACTAAATTCTTAAAACTATGTAGGAGTAGTTATATTTCTGATATTTAATATATATTCAAAAAATAACATTGAATTTACCCATATACTTGTAGAATAAAAGAGGGAAATAATTCATGGCCTTCTCCCCTACCTTAACCCTAACCTATATATTCAGAAGAGGATTAGTTTGGAAATTATTTAATTCTTAAAGCAAGAGAATAACAGTAGAGGGTTCTCTTTTTACACAAACTCTTAAAAGAACAATTACTTATTCATATGCTTGGATTTGTGATGTGAGAGCTCAAGTTTAATCTCTAGTTGAACTTTGCCTTCACATAGACCTGTCTGACTATATTACCTTTCCATGGAGTTCATTTGCTGGTTTACTTAAAGTTTGCTTTTTCTCTATAATGCAAGTGCATGCTACCAATAGATTTCATACAGTAAAATAGTCTTAACTTGATGACACTTATATTTGCACTAGTAATTTTAATTTTCTTTATTGAGTTCCATGACTATAAATTAAAGTGCTTGAGAGTCTCTTAAGTTTGCCCAAGGAACAGACAACTCTGCTAGTGTGAAAATAATTTTTTTTGGATATAGTTGTGAAAGTGAAATGATCTCTTCCTGCTCTGTGAAAGATCGGACTGTTGGTGCTAAAATTTAAAAGTTTCTGCTTGTGGATTGTAGGAAGACAAATGGCACATCTCTGGAAGCAAGGAAAAATAGTACTGTAATTCAGTATCATGTTGATAGAAATAGCAACCTTAACTAGTCATCTTTTATTTTTGGCTCAGACATCTAACTATAAAATAAAACACAGATGGTGGAACTATGATAGTAAAGATATAGAAATGACATTTTGCTGATGAATTTTTGCTTCTCCATTTCCAGTTTTATATCGTAACTTTTATGGTTTATGTTATTAGGTTATGTATCCCACAAGAATGAGAAATATGTTAAATGGTCTACTGGTCTGTGGTGGAGGACTGTGGGTCCCTTAGTGGTAGGTGTGGGTGGTATTATGAATTATGATCCTATATTTCTGAGTCATATACAGTGTTGTAAACCAGTGTTACCTCAATAAAAAATAATACCAACATCAACCTTTTTACATCTTGGTATAAATTAACTTTTATTAAGTTTCCATTTTAATTCCCATTTTGATTTCTTTTTGTAATTTTCTAAATTCTTACTTTAACATAAACGAGACTGCATGAATATCTGACATCCTGTTCTTTCTGCAGACATCTCTAAAGCCATATAGAAGATAGTGTGTCTGTGTGACTTTTGGAATTGGGAATGAATGCTTCTATAGAACACAGGGAATTAGACACATGTGGTTTTACGTCTTAGTAGCTTCACCTGTCTGGGCCTTGAATTTAAAAGGAAAATAAGTCATCTAAGGGCAGTTATGTGACATGGATGTAGAATTGTTCAGAAAGTTTTGTACTAGACATTAGGGATGGGGAAGGAAATAAATGTTAAGTTTGTTGCAGTATCACAGCTAAGAGGAGTTTTCTTATGATCTGCTCCAATTGAAATTGCCCTTGTCCTCCTTATTTCTTAATGATCTTAGGTACCTACTGTGATGAATTGTCTTTGGAGAAGGAAAAGGAAGAGTTATTGTTTATGGTGAACCTCCCCAAATATGTCATCTTGTAAAGGTCCCATGTGACCAGTATAAGATCTCTGTCACATAGTTGACTATGATGAAGGTCAACTAGAAGATGGTGTGTGTGTGTGTGTGTGTGTGTGTGTGTGTATGTGTGTGTATTTATTACTGGACTTACAGCAAAACTATTTTGAGAAAGCCAATATATGACTCTTCTTCTAACCCTTTCTCCTCCCCTTTCACCTACCTTAATGATGTAGGGAGCACAACCACTCCTTTCATGTTTATTTTGTGAATACTAGTTCTTCTTGGTTCAGGTTTTAAGTTTGTTTTCAGACAGGAAAAGTCTATCTGCGTTTCTCTTAGTCACATTATGGAGTCATGTGTTTTTTATATGTATCAACCTTCATCAGCATATATTCAGATTTAAAAAGTCTTGATAATTTTTGCCAATGCAAGGTTTCAGTTTCAGTAATGGTAATTAATATCAATATAATGGATTATTATGAACTTAAACATTTTAGCATAAAGTCTAATATGATTATTGTTAGTTCCTTAATTTAGATCTTCTAGATAATTTTGGTGATTACATTGGGTTAGTCAAGTCCCTGGACTAATTTGAAACATAGAAAGGTAGTGTTCTTGCATATTCATTTCAATTCAGTGCCTTCTGAAAATCACCTTCTTCAGTCTTCTCTTTTATAGTCTTCTTTGGTGTAAAAACGCCTAGGTTTTATTTTCTTCTTTTTGATCTCTGATTCTTTATTTTTATTCTTTCTTGATCTCTGACATATGCTTTGACTGATACTCTGTTGTTTAACAGGCAAACATACCTGAAAGGAGCTCTCTTTGGGTAGATGCTATAGTTATTTTTCTTGTCTGTGAGGTTTTGTTTTATTTAATATTGTTTTCCATGTTAGATAATGTTGCATTCTTTTGCATCTCTTAGGCAACTGATAAGATACTAATCAATAATAATTATTGATTATATAATTAGATAATAAGATACATAAGATACTTCTGTAACATTGCCATCTCATTCAGAAACACCTGACTACTCTATAGTAGAATCTGTGTTCTATGCTCAACTTAAATTGTTATTATACTATTATAATTGTGTGTTTATATAGATAGATATGAATCTGTATATGTGCACACTTGTGCTTGTATATATTTGAAAGAATATGTATAAATACACACAAACATGTCTTTGGCTATGTAAGAGAGCTTGTAAGAATCAGGATGTTGGTTTTATAATCTCTTGAACACTGTTTATTTTCTGCATATTATAGCATTGTAATACCAAGTGTTAACTAGTTCCTTTAAAACTAGTCTTTCTAAGAAACTGGCCATGTTTGTTTATAATTATTTGGATTATCATTGACTTATACCACTCTGTGATTCAGAGTCATAGATGGTGACCTCCTCAAATGCAGGTCACTAGACCACACCCACCACCAAGGCCCCCACAGTCCTCCTTATAGTTCATTTTGTTCCCTCCCGGATTTGCTTTCCCCATATTACTCCCCAGATGTAGCTTCAACTCTACAGTTAATTTTCTAGGGTTTTTTTAATTGGGCATATTTAATCTTGGCACGTCCTAAGAAAGTTACTGAATTGTGATAGTTAGGTACCTACCAGTCATGGAGATACCAAGGATAGTTAAATGGTTTTATTTTGCATTATGTTTCAAAACATAATTTAATTTTAATGAGGTACCTTTATCTTATAACCTTGTTAATTTTTTGACGGTATAGGATTTCGTAGTCCATCCCCACAGCCCATTGAGTTCTCCTCCCTCTTGCTCCTCCACATTCAATCCTTCCCCACTCCCTCCTCCCGGGCATGTCAGAACTGTGATCAGCTCTGTAAGTGTTTTGGATAAAAATTGATTGAGCTTCATTTTATGATTTAACTGCCTTTCATATTTAGTCAGCTTATATTTAGAATCAACTAGTTACTCTTAAATCTTAGAAGAGTCTTTAAAGCCAAAGATTGTATCAGTATTTCATTTGGTTCGGTATTTAATCTTTGTACATTTTGCAATTACAAGTGTTTATCTCTTTCAGGAACTGCATGGAGAAGTAAGCAACCAACAGACAAGGACCCTTTAAGAATGCAGTAGTTTCAGAGAACCCAAAAGCCTTTACTGAAGGCATTTTTGCATATTAGGCTCTTGGAAGTCAACTGTTATATGAGGGTGTAGGCAAGCCAACCTGGCAGGCAGGGCTCTAAAGGGGAAAATCTCATTTTCCTAACACTTTCAGTGAATATTTCTTGCGAAAACGGAATTCCAGATTAAGAGAGCCTGTAAGTGAAACTGCAGTGGTGACAGTGACTGTAGTTTGGTATCACCTGGCATATGTGTATATTAATCTTTAACTATCAGCAGGAATAGTATTTTCACATTTGTAGAGAAACTAGATTCTAGATTTTGAAACTTGCACATAGAAGGTCTCTTGGGACCTCTAAGCAGAAGCTTATTCCTTACAGCATTATTTAACTATTCAGGGAAGTAATTATGCTTTCGTGTTTTCAAATTAGTGTGGGAAAATTATCTGGGTCTTTCTCAAGGGAGAATCTTTTTATTATGCCAACAAAATTTTATGTGTTAGGTAAAGTGAACTAAATACCTTATTCCGTATTTCCCCCCTTGAGGCAACTTTAATACACTGATATTACATAGTGATTTTGTGATATTAGAACTCTTTCCAGCTCCAAATTTCATTAGGGTTCTTGTGGTTTACTGAGGTTGGAGGGAAAAAGTCAAGTTATTGCTTTCAATGAACTTATGTTTTAGTAGGAGATATGTAAGTCAAAATGTATTTGTATAAATAGTTATGCAATTATAATTGCACTCTTTTGTGTAGCTTTAATCTAGGGGCACTTCTTTCCAAACATTCTGTGAAAGGGCACATAATTTCCATGTATCTCTGGGTCAGGTCAACGGAGAAAAAACATTAACACAACCTTAAATTTTCCTTTCCACCTTGTCAACAATCTTATTTTTGGCTTTCACTGAACTGCTAGTCATTTTCTCTTTTTATCAGTTTTTAGTACTGGCATCATTTAGTTATAGCCTCCATTTCCAAGGCTCACCATTGCCATCATAATGAATATCTTTGCTGGGATTCATTGTTTCTTCACCTCCAAAAATCACCTTCCCTATTTTATGTTGCCCAAGAATTATCTACCTTTTTTTCCATTCTACCATCTATCTTCTGTCCATCAACTAGTTTATCATGTCAAAATTTGAATCAATCATGACCTATTTTGTTACATTTTCATTTTTCATAATCTCTCTGCTCTGTTTTCTTACCTACTTTTTATTTTTGACGTAAATCCAAGCAAAGGCTGTAAAAACAAAACATTACATGATAGATTTGGATTACTGGAAATTCATGGTCACTAACTTCAAATGACAAAACAATACTTAAGAGTATCCTACCACACTTTTAATTCAATTTCCCTTCTCCTATCCATTCTATTTCATTTAACTGTTTTCAAATTCTAGCCAGCCCCCCCCCATTACTATGACCATCAAGACTATATAACCAAAACTCTATTATCTGTGAATCCTTCAAATTTACTCTTATCTTTAGTCATTCTTTTCTCATGTCGAGGACTGGGAGAAATTAGGATATACAGGTTAAAGATTATTAGCTTCTAGTCATAAATTGTGTAAGGTGACACTTTTAACTATTTTGTTTAGCATTTGATTTTGATGCTTTCTGCAGATTCATGTTTCTTTCAATCCAGGTAGAATGTATGCTGAAATGAGGGGAAGTAATCTGTAATGGCTCTTTTAAAAACTACTGGCTTAAAGTTCAGAGAGAGAAAGAGAGAGATAGAGAGTTAAAATTAGGGGAGATGGAGAGAGAGTTAAATTACATTTAGTGAGGTTCATTTCAAATAACTGCACATGTTTTATAAATTTTATTTATATTATATGCTTTAAATATATTTTATAAATACAAATTAAATTTATATATATAATTTATTAAGTCTTCCAGTTGTATCTCATATGACATTTCATATAGCATTTAATTATTTCATGTGTACCATTACTGTTAACAACACACCTATGATATAGATAAGGCTTATGTTGTCCTCGTGAGATTACAGACACAATTAAGTAAATAATTTGGATTAATCATAATAGAATACCAAAAACTAAATTCCAGGCTTCCTTGGCTTAATGTTTTCATTGCTATTAGTTATTTCTTCTGCATTAGTTAAGTTTGCTAAAGTAAAAAGTTGTCCATGTTCTTTGGGATTTGCCTTTTTCTCCTACTTTATTTCAACTTTGCTGCACTTAGTTAATAATCCAAGAATGTTGCTAGAGTAGCAAAAATTTGATTAGAATCATCACCTTCAGTATTTCAGGTAATGGAGTGGAGTGAAAAAAGTTTGAAAAGCAAAACACATTCATTCAGTTTCCAGGCTTGCTTTCTGGATGCATTAAAGTTGACATCTTGTATGGCTTCCATTGCTTTCTTCTTCTTGGAACTCTAGTTGCTTACTTGACACCAAGCATTAGATCTGACCTGAGCATTAGCCCAAACAAGCTTTACATAATTAAGCTATTGAGATTTGTTTCCCCTGACTGGACAGAAGAGCCTTACAAGGTGAGGGCTTTGTTGAAGTGATAAAACTGATTAGATCCTTTGCAGTAAGGGAATCTGATCTTAAAAATTTCCTCTAGCTTGTGTTAATGAGGCAAAGACAACACTTTGCAGGGAGAATGAGGTCACTAGAAAGAGAAGCTTTTTTTTTTTTTTTTAAATAAAGAGCTAATTCATTGTTCCTTTTAAAATCAAGGCCTGAATTTATTGTCCAGAATAAAGCTTAATTTAAGCGAACAACTAAGGAGCTTTTTCTCAGGGTGTACTAATTATGTTTAAACTTTTCAACTATATGAGGGAGATTAAACAATTAGAGAAAACAAAACAGAGAAATGTAGAAATGAAAATAATTTAACACTGACTACAGCAAAACTGAAATAATTCCTAATGACTTGTTATACAAATGTTTCAAGTGCAATATTTTGAAAAAAATGTTTTTCTCACATTTCCTTTTCTATGCCTTTTAGTTTCTTGAAGCATCAGTCAAGCAAATACAAAGGCTCACATAGTAACAATGTAGATAATGTTATTTTTTGGTTCCTATGTCACTCTTACATATGCTATTATGCAATATTCATAACATTTTACAGTGAAAGTTCTGTTGCATCCATATTATGAGGTTAGAATGTGACCCTAAAAATTTGTGATTTGCTTAAAAATTTGTAAAAAGGAGAGTTATATCACATTTAATCATATTAAGTATTTTCTTTCTGCCTACCTCAAGAAAGTATTCTTTTTGTTATACTGTATCTGCTATAGTTGTGTCTTTTAAAATCTCTGATTCTCTCCTCTAAGTCTTTGTTTCAGTGGTTAGAAAGTGACATGATGTGTGTTCATAAGAAACATATTTATGCAAAACAGAAATTTTATGTACATACACATTTATTTTTTTGTTTATATTGTGGACATCTTCCATCATGGACACTTCTCTTGACACTGACTCTGTACTTTCAGTTTTAGTTTGTTCCAGTGATATCATCACTGATACAGAACAACTGGAAGCAGAAAAGTAACAAAGGAAGTGGTTTATAATTGTAGTGAATGGAGGGTACCTGGATGATCCACTTCTTATTGCTTTGCTTTGAAGTGGATATAGGAGTATGTTCTGAGAGTTTTGTAATGCTGATTGGATTTATCTATTGTTGATACAATATCTAATTCGTGTATTTGAAATGAAATTTTTAATTGAAAACTTTTTTCCTTTTCTTTATTTATTTATTTTTTTTTTTTGGGCGACTAGGTCTAGTTATTTTTTGCCCATGGAAGTACAGGCTCACGTTGCCCATGGTATCATAGACTCAAGCAATCCCCAGCATCTGATTCCCAGGTAGCTAGGATTACAGGCAGGTGCCATCATGCCCAGTTATTTTTTGGAATAAGTCTCTCTGTGTTGCTCCAGGTGGGACTCAAACCACAATCCCCAAATCCCACCGGAACTCCATTGCTGTTGTTTACAGGAACACGCCACCATGTCTGGCTAATTGAAAACCTTAGGCTTTTTAAAGAAATATAAAGTTTATTAAGTGGAAATTCTTTAATGGTGTTTTTTTACTTGAAGGCAGTATAGCAAAGTTGATAAAAAAAAGTAAGTTGTTTTAGGTTCACTTTTGATTCCACTAAAACTTTTGAATGTTAGAATTTGGTTTCATTGCATAGCTATTATTTAAGTTGAAGATTAGAATAATCTTGCTGGATATCTTGATAGTGTAATTTTCCCGGGGTCTAAACCATCAGTGAGAATTGGTCTTTGTTTTACCATATCTAATGAGATTATTTCCAGAGCCTTTAATTTTTAAATTACCATCATATTTAATTTCTCATCTTTTTCCATTGTACCAAAAATATTACCTATGTCGTCAATATAAACTTCTTTTAGACCATCAACTCCCTATTGTTAAATGTTTCTAATCAATGAATTTGTTTATACTGTAGTCTACTTTCATTTATTTCCTAAAATATCTTTCAAAATATTCCAATAATAATCTATGTATCTCCATGAATAAGGAAATTCATACTTAAATAAGATGCTGCTTGGTCTGTTTTCTGTTGAAAATTCATAGCACATTATTAAAAGAAAGGCTATATAAAATTCTTCTATTGACTAACTATAAAAGTCTCTAATAAGAAGCTTATGTTTAAAGTCAGAAACTTATTTGTGTTTATTTTCTGTTAATGTAGAACTATTGACATAGTATGCTCCTGATTTCACTTTCTTGATAGAGTCTTCAATGCTTGACTCTATAATTTCATCTCTTCCTTTTTGTACTTTTACAGCATGGATACATTTAGTTCCCTAAATATGATGCTCAATTCTGTTCCATTGTGTTGTTTTAGAATACCACTAGTCTACCTAATGACTTCATCTTTGAAAATCCAGCTGCTTAAAAAGTCAAATCTTTGGTGATTGGTATAGTACTATGCATATTGTAGATATTCAAATATGTTTAATAAATAAAAAATATGGAGACCATCATGATAGAAAGTTTGGTATTATGAGATTTGGTATATGTGCCTATGAAATCTATCAACACTTAATAGTGGTTGCTTAAGAATATGAATGAGAGCATCTTGACCATCACAGTTTTAATTTCTCATCAGGAAATATTATCTTGTTTACCTTATAAGTTTGGGAAATTAGTCTATATTATAACATGCAAATTTAATTTTTATAAGAAAAATTAGATCTAATTTTGTAAGCAGGTTATTGCTATTTTCCTTCCACTATGAGAATTTCTTTAAAGATGATTGTTACAATTTATTCCTGGCAGGTAATATTTGAAGCTGAGGTCTCAGGAGGGAGAAGTGGCTATATTGCCATTGATGACATCCAAGTGCTGAGTTATCCTTGCGGTAGGTCATGATGTGTTTTGATTTTCTTTCAACACTTGTCTTGTTTTGGCAATGACTGCTGATTGTTTGTCATTTGCTCATTGCTGTCTGTTTTGTTCTTGTTTTCTTAGCCTTTTTGTTCAGTTTAAAGAACACTGATATATTTCTAGAAAATTTTAAACATTTTTTAGCTAGTATTGTACACATATAGAAAATTCTTTGAAATTATTTAATTACTGAGAACAAAGTACAAATACAAGTTTAGGTCAGCAATATTCCATCTTTGTAGTACTCTAAGAAAGCAGTAATAATGCGTCAGAGTTTCACAGATAGGAAAAAATAAAAGAAACCTCAAAAACTTAGGTGAGCTGCTAAGTTGAAAGCTAAGTTGAAAATTATAGAGAAGAATGAATTAATTCACCTATTCTTAGGGCTAATTTTTATATGTCATAATAATATCTGGTTAACCCAAATTTAACAACAAGGTAATAGTAAGCAAATATGAGGTTCACTTTACTAATAGTTTCATTATATAGTTATATTGGTTGTTCTTCAGATGGTTTGAAAAGATTTTTTTTATCCTAATCCCGTAAAGGAAATTGTTATATGTATTCAGTAGACTCAGGCCAGAAAACAACTGGCATGAACTCAGATTTTGCCTGTAACTCCAAACTGTGGTATTAAATAGGGCCTGTTAATTCTGGATCATCTGTTGAGAGATCCTCCTCATGGAAATTCTATTAGACTACAACAGCATGCACAGGAGCCATACTACCTGTGTTCAGTACTTTTGCTCACTGGTTGTCAAACCCTAGTGTGCGTTATAATCTCCTGTAGAGGTTGACATTTACAGATTGCTTTGGTCCCTGTTGTAGTACCAATGACAAAGTTCTGGGGTAGGGCTGAGAATTTGAGTTTCTGACATACTTTTCCATGCTGTCACTGATAGTGCTACATCTGTTGCCGGTGTTGGTCTAGAGGTTGCCTTTTGAGAACCATTGTTTTACCTCTTTGTCTAGTTTGAGCATTTGAAGAAGACACATGGGAGAAAGGTGTAACAGACAAGGGTCAAGTGACTTATTCCATGTGGTATATTTTAAGAGAAATAAGAACAGAATTATCTCAGTTCAAGTTGTTTTACTAAAATTTTCAATCTGTTAATATTTGTTAGCAGTTTTTCCATTCACTGTTGTGTTCTCTTCAATGAACAATATTAAGGAAACCTTCCAAGAGTTAGCAAATTGAAAGAAAAAGAAAAAAGACTTGAGGATAACAGAAGCTTCGTTATGATATGGTCCTCTATGAGCTTTCTGTTTTTCTCTGAAGCTTAGTTTATCCTCAGCATTTCCTTTCAGTTGAAAACATGAATAAGGCTTCAGCTTTAAAAGTTAATCATAGAGAATACTAGCTTGACAGTCAAATAATTAATGTGTGTTTTGACTGCAATCACCATTTTTTATTGGTCTCTAGTTATTTTCATGGAGTAACTTCTTTATAAAGGAATGGGAATAAATTTTAATATAAAGGAATAGGAGATGAGTTTAATAACAGTTAAGGTGATATGCTATTTGAAAGAAATTCCCTTGTTTTGAAGAACTGGAAGACTATTAAAGTTTTTTAAAACATAAAAACGATCTCACTTCTTACAATTTTGCTTAATAGTTCAGTGTCCATGGATATTTCAGATATTGAAATTGAGTCAAAATAGAGCAGAAACTTCCACTCAGCAAGCCACAGGGGAAAAAAGGGCACTTTTAAAATACAGCTATTGCCACCTAGATGAATCTTCCAAGTTCTTACCACCTGCGTGTAGCAGCTGCTAAAGTCACAATGCAATTCAAACAACAGGGTTTTATTAGTAAGTAAAATTAACCAGGAAAACAAAGAGTCCTTAATGCCGCAATTGACCAGTTATTTCGCCCCATTGATGTTTAGCCCGAAGATCCCAAACACATGTCCAAGATGGTGCCCCTTTGCCTCTCCAAACCTGAGGCAGGCACTCTGCAAAGTCCAGTCTTTCTTTTCTGTCTTCTCTTTGCTTCCGTTTTTCTCCAGTGTTCTGAGCTGTGGCTTCTCAAAGGCGCTTCAAACTTTCTCAACAAATACTGATGCAAAATCAACTTTTCAAATCCCTGGCTATCTCCAGGTACCAGCTTTCCATGCCACCTTGCTGTGGTGTCACATTCTTCACACTGGCTACTCTTCTGCTGGCCACTCTCCTTCAATGGCTCCTTGCCACCACCAGCTCACTTTTCCAGGGTGCTTTTACCTGACCTCGCCAGGTGGGCTGTATCAGTCCGCCATTCTCCTCTCTCCCTCGCCCTCCCCCTC